>MU224350.1:1777869-1792798 GCA_018584345.1 Thuja plicata | reverse complement strand
GCCATGTATTTGATTGATTTTGATTTTGGCTAAAAGTAAATAATTTAGTGATTTGATCACTTTAGGAGATTAAATTGATTTCAAAAGAATTATGCCAAGCAGTAACAGGGTTGTTTGGACATAATTGAGGGTATGATTACACTTAGGAAAAATAGGGTGTATAGTCGTAACAGACCAAATGAGGGTGGTTACATTTGCCCCTCTTTGAATTGATGTGCGAGCAGCCCATTGATTCAAAGAAAGTTTTTGATTTTGACTTCAGAAAGATTGAGAATTCCATTCTTGGTTGTCAAATGAAATGCTGATGAGATCAGTCTCACACTTGATCGAACTAAACTAATAGAATTGATTTTGAACTTGGTTGTTGTCCAAAGATCAATAAAAGATTTTTAAGATACCAATTCTGAACTTGGTTGTCGTCCAAAGATTGGTAATACTAATTATAAACTTGGTTTTCATCCAAAAGATAGTATGAAGCCGCCATGAGATTAATACAAATCTTTTAAAATGAGGGGGCATAAGATATCCGGCTTATGAGAACTAAAGCTTTCTATCTAATAGTTCTGACTTAGTCAAGGAAATTGTTATGCCCCTAGTTTGTTTGATAACAAAGTCATTTTAATGCTATTTCGAGAAAAAATTTAATTGATGATAGTTTGATCATGCCCCCTCGGGAAAAAAATTGAAGGAAAAGAAGAAAATCCCTTAGTTGAAAGAACGTATCACTTGTAGGAAGCGGTTAGGGCAAGAAAGAATGGAGTAGAAGAAGTGGAAAAAGATGGTGTGTTTAAAAATAAACACACTAGTACCAAGTTAATTTTGTGAAAATGTGAGTGATGAGACTGGTAAAATGATGTTAGACCAATATGTATGATAAGATGTGTAGTATTGACAGATTTGTGGAACAAATGAAGCAAATATACAGTGTTTGGAACTGTCAAAAAATGGCATTGTACTGCTGAAAACATCTTAGGCACCTTCGATTTGGTTCCTGATTGACTACAAGGAGAACATAAATGTAGTTGTAGTTGCCTGGGAGGAGTTTCAGAACTCCTAAATGGCTCAAAAGACCAGTATAAGCCTCAAAATTTATCATTTCACTATTCATTTTCACTTTCCTCCATAGTAATTCTGAGAGCTCTGCAGAGAAGATGGTAGTCCTTGTGAGGAAGCATCATTTGAGATGAGTCATTGACATCAGTGCCTAGCCGACTACCCACCTCCGGTAAGTGCTCATAAAACTACCTTGTGAATTTTGCAGATTTCAATTTTATGCATTTTTGTAGCTTTTATAGCTAGTTGAATTTTGAGTCGCATCCAATATTCTGGATCGCAACCTAAAAAACCCGTGTTGCATCTGGTATTTCCCGGATCACATTCGGTTTTTCCAGATTCCTGCATCATATCCAGGATACTCTGGATTGCATTCCGTTGCCCTATTTTTGTCTTGATTTTTAATTGAAATTTTTTTGGTGTCGTACCCTATCCATTTAAGCTTGTACCCTATTTTATGGGTTGCATCCCGTATTTCAGGGATCACACCCTGTGGTCTCCATCGCATCCTATATTTCCAAGATCATATCTAGTAAAGGAGATCACACCCTATCATTTTAGAATCGCATCTGGTTATGAGACTTAGAAATTTAGTATTTTGGACCTGTTTGCTTGTCGCAAACCTTGAATTACTTAGCTGATTAGGAGTCTGCATCTTTGCTATAGATAGAATATTGATGTATGGTTGTGTTTGTCAAAATAGAATCAGTTTGAGGTAGTTTCATTTTGCAGCACCTATCCAAGTCATGTGCTTGCATTTTTTGGACTTCTTTTTGATGATGAGTAGATGATAGTGATTCGATGTATTTTAAGTTCTTTGATAGGTTTACCCGAGATAGGTGTAAACAGAGGGTTGTTGACTGCTCTTGTGAAGAGATGGTACTCAGAGCACAATACCCTCTATCTGCCAACTAGGGAGATTACAGTGACTCTCGGAGGACATATGATAGATACTTCAGGTTCTGATGATCGGTACTGAGGTGCGATTTGAGTCAACGACTGATGTGGCGATTGGTGCTACACGTCGATATTTCTAGGATGACACAACTGATCGAAGATATCTCTCATGGGATTATATGGTCAATTATTATGATCGTTTATCCATGTAATTAGTAGTTTTGATAGGTGGCATCGTGATGCCAGACAGGGGTTAACATGGATTCATGGTTGGTTGGGTAGACATGTTATAGAAGATGGTTACTCACAGACGATGATTTTTATGGGGAAGTTATATTTTGGCCCATATGTATTGAGAGCTTCATGAGATAGTATATCATTATACCCGTAGTATGACTGTGGGTATCCTTATTCTTCAAATCTAGGCCTGGGAGCACATCCCTGTTACACGGTCAATTGTAGATAGACAGCAAGAACCTGAGTTGCCTTACATATACATGTATGCAGGATCTCATTCAGTAGCCCCATCTGGGCAAGGTTGAGTACTGACGTCGACTCTTTGATGACATGAATGAGGTCATTTGGTGACCATATTTAGACTGCGAGGACTGGACCTCATATGCATGATAGGTACCATATTTATTTCAAAGTCGATATCTTATTGGGAGGACTAGATATGTTATAGAGCGATTTATTCACACCCAAGTGTTGAGATAGTATGACCAACGACAAGGCAGGATATAGGATATAACCGTTTATGCAAAGATCCAAGAGGAGGCACCATTGTGGGGTGCCCAGTTGAGATATGAGACAACACATCAGAAGATTCATGACATGGTTGGAGTAGACTAGGATCTCCGCCTTGATGTTGTTGATGCGGGTGTTTTAGATGGCTATGCCACGAAGATGCTCCAGTACCCATTTCCTCATTTTACTGTGCCGGAGGAGGTTATCCCATGTATAGAGGAGCCTTTAGATTATGATTATGAGGATCATCCTGCCAAAGGGAGGGGAGGAGCATAGAGAGAGGATTTTTGGTAGACATGGAGGTCGTGATGGTGGTAGAGATGGAAGATGTCCTCCTCCAGATGAGGGGGACGCTGGTGGAGATGACAGGGGAGGTGGCACAGTGGGTGGCCACACAGATGTTTCTAGTGGGAGTGGGGAGGGTCGGCGTACCTGATTTATATTTATTTCTCCTTGGATTGATCTTGTTCTATTACTTACAGGAGAGAAGTAGAGGTAGCAGAGACAATAGAGACAACAACCACAGAGGTAGCTAGATAGACCATAGGACAGGGCCTCAGGGAAAGATGTAGGTAGGGGATCTGGCAGGGATGGTAATGATTTTTCATAGTGTGAGCAAGAGAGAGAGAAACTGAGGGAACAGATTACAGATCTAGAGGTGAGAGCCATAGCCGCAGATTCCAGGCTTTCTATATCAGATGCCTTGCTTATAGATAGGGACAAGTAGATGGAGACACTCCAAGTAGAGAGATATATATGCTCATACAACCACACATCAGGGACAAAAGGCTACATACTACTATGCTCTTTATCATGCGGCGGTGACAGAGGGGCAGAGAGAAGTGTCATTTTCTTGGTTGGGCCAGCAGTCTGAGGGGGCAATGCCTCCTCCTCCGTTTGTACCTCCTCCTCTGCCTCCATGAGATCTGGGAGAGGGGGGAGCTAGAGCTGATTTATATTGTCATATTTTGTATAGATGATTTCACATTGTATATTGGGATCCTTTTGAGATCCTCTTTTGTACATGACATTCATATATGTATATATGATTCATTCTGACTTCCTCGTATGCTGATACTCTTTATGCCAAATGTTGTTTGATTTGTACCATGTTCAGACACTCATATATGCAGCTTCTACTTTTGATAGGTCTTTATGATTGTCTCTTTGCTTTGATAGAGTTATTTGCACATATGATGATATCTTGGTCTCGTGATGAGTTAGTTTTAGATGATGACATCATTTTACGATTTGATCACTGATAGAAATATGTTTTAAATGATACTTATGTGGAGATGCAAATGTATGGTTTTTTTTTTTATCTTTATGCAAAATAGATGTATGGATGCACTTTAGGATGTAAAAGTAAAAATGCAATACATGGATGCTTTGTTTTGGTTTTTTCCTGTAGCTTCTTTTTATGAATGCAAAATGTATGCTATGGATGTGCAACAATATATATCAGTAATATGGATGATGTAATTAGCTTGATTTAGAAGAAGAAATTTTTTTAATTTGGAGCTCAAAATTCCTTTAATGCTTCTCCTTTCTTGTTTATATTCCATGCAATTATCAAAAATGTAATGATACGAAGAATCTTAGGACTTTGTCACTGGTATGCAAATGTATAGCTTTTTATCATCATTGGGCACTCTTCAGAACAAATACCACCTGATAGTAAAACAATCACTAATACCCACTGATATTATGAAAGTATGAATACTATGTTTTATTGAAATGTCAAAAATAGACTTAGGCATCAAGGCATAGAAGCCAAGATAACAAAATAGTCACTTTCCTTTTAATATACCAGATTTTGTGTAAGGAAAGATATTGAACCCACAATGACCTTGAAAATTCATATCCTTGGGTACATTATGATTCATATACCTTAGTGAGAATTTGGAACAGAAAATAGACAAGGAAATCATTTCAACCTCACCATAGTTTACACATAACAAAAATCGAGATATATGTGGCTATCCACCCATAGTGGCAGTTCTTGCCATAAACATCTAAGTTAAGCGAAATTTATAGGATTATTTGGAACAATCACCATATGCAAAAAACCATAAAACATTATGCCCCCTATCCTTGTGACTGTTTGTCTTTGCGCAGATGTCATTGAGTAACTAAGAAGACATAATAAACCATCAATTGTGAATCAATCAAATAAAAATTCATAATTACTTAGATGCCCCTAGTTGAAAACATCATCAAGACATGAAATAATCATAATCAAACCAATATCAAACTGTGTGTTTAAGTAGTACTTGTTCATTCATATGTCAAACACAGTAAAGATTCATCAATCAAAAAATTGGAATATAAGTGATATGGTGTTTCCATGCCTGTGCATTGATAGGATAATCCATTAATGTTTGTGATCCAATATAGCCTTGTAGGAACTCTGTTAATGTAAATGTCATGTCTGGATATGTGATGTTTGAAAAGACACCCTTGTTTTGGAAAGTGACATCATTTTACATGTATCAAGAAACATTGTGTTCATGGGGGAAATCATCCTAGATAAACCTAGCAATCACAACCTAGCATGAGAACAAAGATGCCCCCAGTGTAGAATGACATATTCCTAAGACATAAATGCAGACAAATCCCAAGCGAGGATAAGATAGCTATTTAGGAAATGAAGTTAGCGTTTGAGCACAGGTAAAATTATGAAGGCCTAGTATTAGTAGTGCATTGATAGATGAAGCACAGAAAACACATGATGCCTGATTGCCAGGATTTCACCACTTGGAAAGATCTTTTCTTTCTTCTTTTTTTTTTGCTACCAAGATGCCTATTTTACCAGGTGCTCATCAAGGCACTTTTCTCTTTTTCAAATTTTTTATCTTTTATTTTTTGAATATTTTTGTAGTATCAAGGCACTTGTTTACTAGGTTTTCACCAAGGAAAACCTTCTATAGGACCTTTTTTTCACTATTTTTGGATTTCTTCAGGATCAATTATCTGAATGTTTTTGGTATTTTGCAAGAACTATTTGTTGTACATGCTTTTCTAGCTGATCATTAAGTGTAGAACCGCTTCAAATGTAGATTGTTGATAGGATCTGGAAGAACGTCTCCTTTAGGTGTAGCCATTTGATAAGCTCTAGTCCCAAAAGTGGCAGTGATAACATAAGGTCCCAGCCAGTTAGGTTCAAATTTCCCTTTCTGTTCTCTGTTAGGCTGGTTCTTAGGATTCTCTTTGAGGATGAGATCTCCTACTTCAAACTTGTGTGGCTTGACCTTCTTGTTTTAGCCTTTGGACATACGTGCCTGGTACACCTTTAGGTGATTGAATTCTTGTTTTCTGTGCTCATCTAGTAGGTCTAGAGAATTCACCCTATCTATGTGGTACTTATCATTAGTAACAAGACCTTGTAAAGATATCTGCAAAGATGGGATTTCAACCTTAATAGGTAATACTGCTTCAGTGCCATAGACTAAAGGAAATGGCATGGCTCTAGTTGGTTTCCTAATGCTTGTTCTATAGACCCATAGTGTCAGATTCAGTTGTGGATGCCAGTCTTTGTTAGACTTACAGTTCTGTGTAGAATTTTTAGAATATTCTTGTTAGATGCGTCAACTTGCCCATTACATTGAGGGTAATAGATTGAGGAGCAGTATTGAGTAATGTGGAATTGTTCACAAAGGTCATCAATTAACTAATTTTTAAATTGGCCCCATTGTCTATTATAATTGATGAGGGTATCCCATATCTACAAATTATGTAGTTCAGAATGAACATAGCCACCTGTTTGCCAGTGTCTTTGATTAGCGGCACAGCCTCGACCCACTTTGTGAAATACTCAGTGGCCGTAATGATGAACTTGTGTCCATTTGAAGAGTTGGGATATATTTTTCCAATCAAGTCAAAGGCCTATTGTTGAAATGGCCAATGTGTTATGAAAGGTATAAGTTCTCTAGCAGGAGCATGGATAAGATTTCCCTGTGTTTGGCATTTATGATAGGTTTTTGAAAATTGGATAGCATCTTTTTCCATGGTAGGCCAATAATAACCTACTATGAGAAGTTTCTTTACTAATGAAAATTCATTTGAGTGTGATCCACATACACCTTCGTGGACTTCTTTTAATGCTAGATCAGACTCTTTGAGTTCTAAACACGAAAGAAGTATACCGTCAATACCTTTTCGATATAGGTTGTTAGTTATGAGGAAGTAATGCGATGCTGTCCTAATCAGGGATCTTTTCTCATTTCTAGATAGATTGTTAGGGATGGTTTGGTCAAAAAGGTAAGCAATTATATTAGCATACTGAGATTGGTCTGGGGTGTTCAAAGCACATATTACCTAGTATTCAGGGGTATCAAAGGCAGGATAGGATAGTTCTTCCACCAAGAAGTCATAGCGGAACTGATGTTATTCCAGTTGTAACATGGATGCCAAGGTAGCCATAGCATCTGTAGCTTTCTTCTCTGATCTTGGTATCTGCTAGAAGGTGATGAAGACAAAGTAATTTTTCAAGTCATCAACTAGTTGCTTGTAGGGCATCAACTTCTCATCTTTTGTTTGATACTCCCTTTTGAACTGGTTGATACTTAGTTGGGAGTCACCACATACGTGTAATTCTACAATCTTAAACTCCATAGCTAGCTTAAGACTGTTCACCACTGCTTCATATTCTAAAATATTGTTGGTGCATGGAAACATCAATTTGTAAGATTTGGGAATCTTGTAACATTGAGGAGTTATGAATAGCACCCCTGCTCCAGAGCCTTGTTGAGTGAATGAACTGTCAAAGTACATCTTCCATGGATATTTAGTTAGATGCATGATGGTTTCATCAGGGAATTCAATTATTAAAGGTTCATCATCCTGGAGTGGTGAATCAGCCAATTGATCTGCGAGGACCTGTCCTTTGATAGCTCTTCATTCTACATATTCAATGTCAAACTCACTTAGAATCAAGACAAATTTTGCTAAACATCTGGTTAATGTTATTCTACTCAAAAGGTACTTTAGAGGATCAATCTTAGCAATGAGCTTTACTGTATGAGAGAGCATGTAGTGCCACAATTTTTGTGGTGCAAAGACGACTACTAAGCATGCTTTTTCAATAATGCTATAATTGAGCTCATAGGTGACCAGTGTTCTACTAATGTAGTAGATAGCTCTTTCTTTATTTTTTTCATCTTCTTGAGCTAGAAATAATCCTAGGGATGTAGCTGTAGCTGAAATGTATAGGAGTAGGGGCTTTCCATGAATAGGCGCCATAAGAATAGGAGGAGTAGCTAGGTATCCCTTCAATTCTCTAAAGTTTGCTTCACAGTGTTCATCCCATTTGAAGGTAACCCCTTTATGTAGTAATTTAGTAAAGGGTTGTGCCCTATTTTCAAGTTGGGACATGAATCTCCTGTTGCACTAAATTCTCCCTTGTAGCATCCTCATTTGACTAATGTTGCATGGAGGAGCCATCTCTAGTATAGCTTTTAATTTTTTAGGATCTACCTCAATTCCTTTTACTAAAACAATGAATCCTAGGAGCTTCCCTGATTGGACCCCAAAGGCACATTTCTTTGGGTTGAGCCTGAGTTAGAACTGTTCCATTCGATCCAATATCTTTCTTAATTCAACAATATGAGTACTTCTTTCTTTGGATTTAGCCAATGTGTCATCCGCGTAGTCCTCCATGTTCTTGTGCATCATGTCATGGAATATAGTTGTCATGGCTCTTTGATATGTCGCACCGACATTTTTTAACCTGAATGGCATGACGCTCTAGCAAAAGGTGCCCCATGCGCATGTAAATTTAGTTTTCCTTGATCTTTAGGGGAGATTTTGATTTTATTATAGCCCAAGAATCTGTCCATTAAGGAATACATCTGGAAGCCTGCTATGAGATCTATGATCATGTCAATATTAGGTAGAGGGAAGTCATCTTTCAGACATAATTTTTTCAAGTCTCTAAAGTCAGTACAGATCCTAATAGATTTATCAGATTTAGACATGAGGACCATAATGGAGATCCACCCTACATAGGCAATGACTCGGATAAATCCAAATTTCAACAACTTCTCTAGCTCCACTTTTACTAATAATGCAACATGAGGATGCATTTTTCTAAGTTTTTATTTCACGAGCTTTCTCCCGGGAGCTATAGATAAGTGGTGCATGATTAGATTAGGATCTAGCCTAGGAATATTGGTATAAGACCATGCAAAGTTGATCTTCTTCTCCCTCAGGAACTCTATAAACTATGTTTTCTCCTCTTCTGATAAAGATTGTGCAAGGTGGACTATTTGAGGATTTTCAACAATGCCCAAATTTACTGGCTGTGTCAGTTCAATCAGTACTGAAGACCTTTCCTGAAAGTGTTTGGGGAGGATATCAAGAGTCTCATCCTTTGGCACCTCTGAAAGGTTTTCACCATTGGATACGTCTTTTGTCTTTACTATTTTGGGATTTGATATTGCCACAGAGTGGTTTTCACCATTAGTCCTCCTTTTCTTTTTAATTTTCAATTTTTGATTGAGAAACCTGATATCCTCTTGTGACATGTTCTCACTCCTTGCATTGGTGGAAGAAGGGTAAGGTTCACATGCATTGAGATAGAAAGCTAGGGTATAGTTATTGGGAAAGTTAAGGATAGGAGTAGGATCTATTTCAGTTCAATCAATTAAGTATGGAAGTACCAATGATAGGGAGTCAGTCTCTGGGAAGGACGACATCGCGTTAGCATCAAGACCATTAACAAACATGACATGGTCCGTTAAGTTAATTTCTTCAATGTTTAGATCAATAAGAGAGAGATCATTGTTAAAAGGGTCATTGTTAGTTATATGTGGACCAAACTCTAGTGACTCATCAATAGAAATCTCATCATCATCTCTCCGTAAAAGGAGGCTTCTTTCTTGTAGCCTATGAAATTCTTCTAGACTTATGTAATCACCACTTTCTTCATCAATGACCGGGGAAAGGAACTCTTCTACTACCTCAGGATTATTAGTGTCATTGGGAGTAGTGTCAGACTATTCACGAGGAGCTGAGGGTGCCACAAACATGTGAATTGTATCTATTCCAATCTCTTTAGTGGTGACAAATAGCTCTTCCCATTCATAATGATGAGAGTTCAAGACCTCATCATTGGATCTGTTTAAGTATTCAACAATGGTTATCTGATGTACTCAGTTAGCTACCTATGGATCAAAGTGGGGTAGATCAAGGACATGTGAAATTGTGACCAATTACCCCCAATTAGGATGTAAATCCTATTGTTAGGGTGTCTCTTGAGTAATTTTAGCTATTAATGATATCTCTAGACTAGTTGTTATAGTGTCTCCTACCTTTTGAATGGGAGGTTGTGCTAGCAAAGCGGTGTGAAGGTCTTGTGGTACCTCAAAGCTGGGTACATAGCATTCTCCTTGGTAGTTGGGATCCTATGTTCCAACATGTAATAATCTTTCGTAGGACCACTGCTCTAGTTCATCTATTTCATCACTCCCTTTATATGAGTTTGGACTCCCTTTTGAAGCAGGTTTATCAGTTTTAGTATTAAAACCCAGTCTTATTTTGTCTCTAGTATTCTGGAACTCCATGGGTATAGGCTCATTAAGCCCTCATCTTGTATCATTTAGAGGTCCCTTTCCCTTATATCCCATCTATTTTAGGAAATCATATCCCTTTCCATACTATTCTGGGGATATCTCTCCATGTTTGACCTCAGTTTCCATTGGTTCTCTTTTGTAAAGCTAGTCCAAGACTGCCTTTTCTTCTGTGTTATCTAAAGAAGATGTGGATGCCTTTACCATGCCAATTTCTTTGTGTACTTCCAGCTCCTTGGATGCTATAGGTGTGAATGTCAAGGAAGGTTTTCCATAGGGTCTTGGTGATATCGAAAGTTCTGTCAGTGAGGGAGTCAGGTCTAGCTTGTACTCTCCCATACCTGTTTCTTCAAGTTTTAAGGTTTTTCCAAAACTCTTCATAACCATGTCCTTGTTAGTTTCAGGAGAAATTCCATCCATAGCCTCCTTGTTATGTGGGATCATACTACCAACTTTAATATTATTACAAATGTATTTAGCATCTGCAGGAATCGTAACTTCCACCCCATTATGTGGGAACTTTATGCATTTGTGGTAAGTAGATGGCACAACTTGCATTTTGTGTATCCATGGTCTCCCTAACAGGATATTGTAGGCCAAGGGTAGATCCAGAACTTGACATGTGACATTCCTCTCAATTGGTCCGACTCTGATAGGTAGAACAATAATACCCCTGGAGGACCTTTCTTCCTTGTCATAAGCTTTGATGATTATTTTGTTTCTAGAGTCAATTGTCTATTCTGAGAGACCCAATCTCTTGATTAGATCAAGTGTACAGATATTAAATCTTGCACCTCCATCTATCAACACGCGTCTAACACAATATTTATGAATAAGGACTTCAAGATGGAGGGGTTGATTATGTGGATGGGTCAATGACTTATCATCCTCTTCAGAAAAGGAGAGGTAATGTGGCACGGAGATGTGATTGACAATCGCTTGGAATTTGTCTATATCAATATCCTTTGGGATGTTAGTAGCATGTAGAGAATGTTTTAGGATTTCCCTATGTATTGTAGATATTTTGCGCAACTCAAAAATGGAAATTTTGGCAGAGGTTCATTGCAATTGGTCTACCAATTCATACTTTTCTCCAGGGATAGTAACCACATGTTTTGCTACTAGCTTAGGAATAGTAATGGTAGGAACCTTGGACGTCGATGTTGGTTTTGGGGTTCCCTTGATCGTGACCTATGCTTGGCTCTATGTTATGACATTTGAGTGGAATGAGACACCTTTGATTGTGACCACATTGATTGACTCAGTCTTAGTGTCGAGCATATTGATCACATTGTCATTATTAGAATATGTGTAGTTGAATTTTTTACCTTTTCCTTTAGATGTTTCTCCTTTGTCGTAATTAGGAAAGGGTTTGTTGAATGTTGTATGATCCTCACTGGTAGTGTGTCCATCCACTTTGATCTTACCTCCTTCAATGAGGTCTTGGATGACATGTTTAAGTTTAAGGCAATTATTAGTCTTGTGTCCCTTATTTTTATGGAAGACACAATAAGAATTATCATACCACCACCTGGGTTTTACCATTGGTTCCCATGGTCTAGAATCGGGGATTGTGAGGACTTTTTTATCCAGTAGTGTTTTTAAATCTCAAGAGTCTCTCCCAAAGGAGTGAATGTTCTTTTGGGTTTTGAAGTCCATGTCTGACCCTTGCTGTTATCATTGTTTTCTTTGGGTATGGGGGTCGTGATTTTAACATCATTTCTTTCTTGCATGCTATTGGTCAGATTGAACACCTCGGGTTTAGGATTAATGTTAGAGGCATCAAACACTCTGTCATTAACAACATTCTTGTTTTTCTTCCACCATTTAGGCTTGGAGTTGGAGTTGTTGGTTTTGTTTACATTTTGAAGGGTGATCTCTCCCCTTTTGACCATGACTTCCTCAATATGGAGGGAATTTTTAATCATTCTATCAAAGTTGGGTGAGTCCTGCATTTGTAATGCGTAGTTTAATTCAGGGACTAGATTATTAATGAAGATCTCCATCTTCTCTATTTCGAGAATGACCCTTGAATATCATACAAAAATCTTCCTCCATCTTTGTAGGAAGTGTATAAATGATTCACCAGTTCTTTGTTTGGTATTACATAGGTCCATCATAGTCACATCATGCTGGATGTTGTAGGAGTAATGTTGGATGAATCATTGGATCAACTCCTCAAATTTTTTGACCTTAGGGTTCAGTTTGGAGAACCAATCCATGGCATTACCTCTTAGAGCACAAAATTCCCTCACATGATCATGTGGGTCAATTTCTCCTATGTATTTTTCATACTTTGGTCTTTCCATGTTGGGAGGAAACGAGACCATAGTGATACTCTTGTCAAAAGGAAATTGATAAATGGCATCCAAAGAGTATTTCATTTTGGGTTTCGCTTTCTCCTATTTGAGGTTTGCAAGCTCTGTTTGCATCAAAGTGATTTTCTTGGTGAGAATGGATATAGGAGTTGGAACCTCCTTTTCTTTGAGCTTCTCCACATCATAATCTTTAGGTAATTTGACACCCGTGGATGCTAGATGGAGGAAGTATTTTTATTTATCCTCACCAATTATCATTTCCATCATCTTTTGAAATTTTCTACTTTTCTTGAGTTTATTGTACTCCTCTTCAGTGATGTCCTCTTCACTGCCTGATTCAAATAAAGGATGGTCAAACTTGGGTTCTTCTTCCTCATCCGTATCTTTGAGATTTTGTTTTTTTCCATTGTTATATTCCTCACAATCCTCACTCCATTTGCGAGTGTCGCTATCCATTTGTGGGGAGTCTAGGTCAAGTAGGGAACTAAAAGATGTTTCCCCTTGAAAGTGTGGTGTTTTAGGAGGAAATTTCAATCCTTTAGACATATACTTGTTGCGTCTTGTGTTAACCATGTAGTTGTTCCTTGACTTTGTCAATGTTTCCCAATAGTGCAAGTGTGAGTTTCAAATGGTTCAAGTGGGTGTGTTTAGGTAAAAGTAACTATTTGTTGTTGGTGGACATAAATGATTCCAGTGTCAGAGGGTTAGATTGCCTTGATAGTGAGCTGGGAACCAAGTTGTTGGTAGAAAGCAGGTAGACCACACGTATCAAACTGATCGTAAAAGACTAACTAAGGATGCAAGGTAGATGTTTTGAAATTTCAACAGGGAGACCAGAAAAGACAACAAGAACCAACTAAAGAGCCAAAATGGTATCTTAATCACCTGAGACATTCTAAGAAATACCTCTGCAAGTACCCACTATCCTAGATGTGAGCTCTCAGATGTGAGCCTCTGATGACACCAGATGCGAGCCTAAACCCAAGATGCGATTATGTGCTAACCAAATGTGAGGTAGTATATCGGATGTGATCCTAAATACCAAATGCGATACAAGACATATAGGATGCAATTTTATAATGCTTTTGTCAGTTTTGATCAGTTTTGAAATTTGCATTTTGGGAGTTCGTGCAGTTTGTCTGATCTGTGATCGTGTTTGGAGACTTGCCAGTGAGTGAAAACACATGTATCTGAAGTTTTGAATATTGTTGCTTGTTTGAAGAAGTTTATCTTTTTAATGATCTTATAAAAATGTCAAACATATTTTCATTGTTAGGAGGGTGAAACAGACACTCATCTTTTTTCCTCTTCTCTAGGTGGAGGATGAAAATCTTCACTTGTTGACTCAGGTACACACTCAAATGCTAATCAAAATACAGCCATCACCAAGCAAGCAATAGCTCTAGTCATGATGATGTATTAGCAAACTCCAAACACAAGTGAGGGCACAATATGACAAGTGTCTTGGGGCAATTAATTTTTTCCTTGTACAAATATTATCACCCTTTCGGGGGTGAAACAGGAATTCTTTCAGTTGAAGTTATTGTATATTATAGGGCAATCCATTTGAAACCATCCCCTATAGAATTGCACAAGGAAAAATTGAGGCATATATCCCTATGAGTACTTGAATATATGTAGTCTCGCAAGCAAGATTCAAGTGGCTCCACTCTACATATACCCAAGCATGTTCAAGGAATGATGTCAAAATTCCATGAACAAAATCGGCTCCGTCTTCCGAGTCTTTGGTCTACGAGGAAGAAATTATTTATAGTGAGTTGGAAGGGTTGGCGTAAAACCTGTCCTCACTTGGGTCATTCTCAGGAGATTTTTTCCTCAACCAGCAGACCCTTTATAATTAAATATGCATACAAAGGATTGGCGAGCTTTGGATGTCTGGATTTCTAATTTTTCCGAAGAAGAAGAGCATACTCTCCTAATCTAAGCCATTTTCTCCCAAAATAGAGTCAAGCAAAGTGGTTCTTTCCCTCAAGCAATGTTGTGCCTGATTTAGATGTTCCTATTTTAATGAAAACAAGATGCTTGAAAGTAGATTTGCCTTGTTCAATTAGCCATAATATTTAGTGAGTTTGCTTGTTCAATTTCTGTGTCCCAAAAATGAATTATACGGTTGAACTTGTTCTTTGATACACAAGATGTAGTGATTTGTGTGGTTCATTTACTGATCCAAAAGAAATTATACGATGTGATTGCTTGTCCAATTAACTCCAAATTCCATTCAACCCATAAACTGATGTGTGAGTTTCTGATTTTCCTTAAAAGGAAAAGAGCATAGTCCTCTAGTCAGTTTAGTGATAGATTGGAAAATGTATCTTAGTGTTTAAA
>MU224350.1:1762084-1777819 GCA_018584345.1 Thuja plicata | reverse complement strand
CAAATTCCATTCAACCCATAAACTGATGTGTGAGTTTCTGATTTTCCTTAAAAGGAAAAGAGCATAGTCCTCTAGTCAGTTTAGTGATAGATTGGAAAATGTATCTTAGTGTTTAAAGAAAGTAAATAGAGGTCAAGATGGGGGTTGGCAACCTAAAAAAATGAGCTAGTATTCATTATTTTAACTCCCGTGAAGAAAACCTTCAATAAAAACCTGCAAACAATTGTTAGGCTACAAAATATCAAAAACACAACTTGTCAAAATGTTAGAGCTAGGAAAATGAAGCTCACTAAAATTTTCACCAGATGCGATCTAGAAAGATAGAAAATGACACAAAACCAGATGCGACTTTCTTTACCAGATGCGATAGCATGCTCCCCAAATGCGAGCCTAAACTAAAAATGAACCATGAAATCCCAAATGCGAGCCTTGTTTCCTGCGGTGCGAGGGCGTATCCCGGATGCGATCCAGAATGACTAAAAATAACCCTGTAACAGAATCTTGTGCATGCAAATTAGTGAAAAATAGATTCAGAATAAGGCCAAGTTGGAAATTGAGCCCCACGGTGGGCACCATAAATATGTGTGTATATTTGTGCACCTGTTACCTACGACACAACACTTCAATAAGTCATTCTGTTAGTGAGAAACAAGGGTTAATGAACATATAAAACCCTAACATCGACCTATTTCTTTCTAACAAGGATGAGTGCAACGAATAACATATCAACCCTCAGATTATGCTAATACCAGTGACATAAACAACCTAGCATGAAAGATTTAAGTTTAAAATAACTATTTAACTATTTAAACATGCATATTAATCTAAAATGAACATTATAATCATGTAGGGAAGTGACTATGGAGTGTGCATGAAGCTATGAAGGAATGGGTAGCATAACAATGCTTTGAGATTCCTTCAAAATCTTGGCATAACAACACTACTTTTCAAAAATTGAGGCTTATTATGAGCTCCAAATCCCTTCAATTTATAGAGGAATGGGAGAGAGAGAGGGGAGACAAGGTTCATTAATGGAGCCCCTAAGGTCATTAATGAGGTGTAAGAGCTATTAATGCCTTGGGCATTAATGAGGGATGGGAAAGAGGGAATATCCATTAATGAGATCCATTAATGAGTCATTAATGAAATTCATTTAAGAGGCATGGGGGGGAGTAAAGCTCAACTTGGCAAGTTGGTCCTTAGAGAAGTCATGCTTGAGAAAGTTGACTTTCTCAAGTGGGTTGAGTTGTTAATCATTCCTTAATGGAATGTGACAACATTAGGAGGGGCGTTAGGATAGAATTAGAATGAGGATTAGATTAGCATGGGGGAAATAGCTTGGGATGGGTTAGAACCCAGGGTAGAAGTGGTTGAGAATAGGTTAGGTTGGGGTTGAAGGTAATATAAATGAAATGAATTAAACTTATTTAATTCATTTAAAATATAAGAATTAATTATTTAAGCATTTTATTGCTTTTTAATAATTAAGCGGACTATAGCCATTTTAATTAAATTAAATAGGTTAGGGAATGGGTTATTTGCAACTGGACAATTGATTTAGGGGTTTATTTAATTCCTAGTAAATTAATTATTTTTAGCCGTGTATTTGATTGATTTTGATTTTGGCTAAAAGTAAATAATTTAGTGATTTGATCACTTTGGGAGATTAAATTGATTTCAAAAGAATTATTCCAAGCAGTAACAGGATCGTTTGGACATAATTGAGGGTATGATCACACTTAGGGAAAATAGGGTCTATAGTCGTAACATACCAAATTAGGGTGGTTACAACAATGTTTTGCAAAAAGTTGCAAAGTTGACAACTTTGCATTGACAACATTTGTGCAAATTTGCACTTTTTGCTCTGAATGAGCAACTCAACTCTTTCCTAAAATTTTGGGGTTCCACATGAACCAAGAAGTAATAAAACATAAACATAGACTCTAACATAGCCTCACTGACCATCTAGGTGATCCTTTGACCAACTTTGACCAAGAGGTTTATAGAAACACCTTCTTGGCAAACGGTCTTACAAAGTGGATCTTATTACTATTTTTGAGTCCCATGGACTTCTTTATTCTTCATCATAGTCCTAGGATAGATAGACATCCAAGGAGATGAGAGATTATAATCATTATATTAGAGCTCTCTCTCTCTCTCTCTCTCTCTCTCTCTCTCTCTCTCCCCTAGGTATTATTGTTATAACATAAATATTAATAAATATTTAATACTAATATTATACTATTATATAAATGATAAATAATAATAATATAATACTAATATAAATAATTATATAATACTAATGTAAATGAAATTTATTATATATAACGTAAAAAAAAATCATAAAATTGAAAAAAAACATTGAAAAAATTGGGCGGGATATATCAGATATCCGAAAGTATTAGATATCCGATAATATCATATATGCGATATGTTTTTGGATATCCGATCAGCCTTGGTTTTTTCCTTGGGTTTTGGCTATGCAATGCCAAACGTGGATGGTCAACCCAAAAGACATGTTCACCATATTTTCTTTGATCTTCAGACTTCAACCATGTAGCTGATGACCTTTTTTACACCCAAAATTGATGAAACAAAAAGGGTTTCTTAAAGAAATTATCAACTTTCCATCAATATAATTTCTATCAAATTTTGAGTTCAGTAAGTAATTATTACTTATTTTCTAATTGAGTTATCCCTAAAGTCCTAATTGATAGACTGGTTGAAAAAAAAATATAACTTTCAAATTTTTTAACCTTTTTGAAATTCAAACATGCACCACATTCTATGCTTCACCTACTATAAAAAAAAATCAATTTTGTAAAGTTTAGAATTAGTTAAGGTGATCAGACATGAGAGTTTTTTTATTATGAATAAGTTGTAGCAGAAAATTCATAATTAATTATTTATTAAGGATAAAATTACACAAAAATAAGAGTCATATCTGTGCATGAGTCTACTACTTATATTTAGAATCTTGTGAAAATATGTCATCATTTGATTATGATTAAGGTGGTCAGACATACACGTAATTTTTATTTTTTTTTCCAGAAATTTTTGTACTACTGCATTGAAATCTAAAGTTTTCAACAATTAGATTAAATTATTTTCATATTAGGGCTATTAGTTTAGAATCTAAATTAAATTTCCTACTAATTTTGTTCTTACAACTTTTTCACATAAGGTTGATAAGATTTTCAACTTTTAACTCTCATTTTTCATTGCCACTTAAGGCAATAGCTTGGCATACCATGATCCTACACATACCCTGTAATTTTTATGAACCTTCATAGATAAGTGATCTTTAATAGTCTACAGTGGTAGTCATGTTGAAATCTACCCCTATTCGTGTGTTCACCATCCATTTCCTAGAATAATTATCTAAAACTAAACATTCCAACAATTGGGAGGGTATGGATAATTTTGTAGATAATTTGCACAAGTAATCAACTGCCATAGATTTTCATGGTTCTAGGAACCTTGCTTTTCTATTGATGGGAATCATAGGAATTGTTGGAATCACCAATGAGCTCCTAATTACTTCCTTATTGTTTATAGAAGAGCTCCTATTTGTGTCTTGAACATTTATTTTACACATGTTCCTTTTCCCATGGAGGTTTTGATGGAGAAAAATTTCAAAGTGTTGGCATTAATATTTTTATGTGGTTTTAAAAATAGGGTTATCTTTTGACATGACTCCTTTTATTCTCTATGTCAAAAATTTGTTCTTGAAGGACTTGAAGTTTTTATTTATATGATCTATGATATTTATGCTTAACTTTTGGGTTCCATATTGAATATTAGCTTGTTGTGTCTATTTTATTCTAATTGAAAGTTTTGGTGCAAATTTAGTGAATTCATATGAAGTTAGAGCTTTTAATGGTTCAAGGAACCACTTGACCATCCGGCTTGGTTTGTAGTCCCGCTTCATGGTCTTATCACCAATGAAGAGGATTATTTTGGCCTATGATCAAGAGTTAGGTGGACAACCAAACCCTAAAAACTGCTTTTTTGTCAGTCTGATATTTTTAATGTCAAAAGGATTTTTTCACCTCTTACAAAAATGAAATATATTAAAGCATTGTGGGTCCTAATAAAGTGTGTTATTGAACTTTGGTAAATTTTCCCGCTTATCTTCTCTTGCCACCCATATTAATAGTGCTCACATTTCCAACCACAAAATTTAATTATCAATGGCCCGTTTTGATTTTACTTTAATTTCCTTCAATTTGGGATACCCATTTTGGGTGTCATTTTTTGTTGGTCATGTATGTTGTTGATGTTGGTGGATGATGATTAGGGTTCAAAAATGTTGTGTACAATTTTTTAAAAGTGACATTTTTAGGAGATTACTTTTTTGTAATTTTGTAGATGCCAAGAAATATCAAATAACATCCATCAATATCATGGTCCAATTTGTTGATAGATTGTACACCTGTGAAAATGAAGAAGATTGGTATTGCAATGAGATTTTGTTGTTGGATTTCTCTAGGGATATTTGTATGTATTTATATCCTTTACTAATCATTTGAATGACAATTAGTAGATTGTGTCTTAATCCTTTGACATAAAAAAAATTTCCTTGTTCTTTTTATCAATTGTTATAGTCTCCTTTCAATACATTGGGGTAGCTTTCTCATTACCAAATTTGCAAAACCTCCATTCTAATTCTCAAGATAGATAAAATTTCCTTTATCACTAGTCATGTGATGAGAAGATCCACTAAAAAAAGTATGCGTTTCTTCTTTTACATGAAAATTAGTCCACGCAATCATAGACTAATCGTTGATCTTAATTTTGGAAATTTCATAATTCCTCATATCATCCTTTTTATCATAAAATTTTATAGCCTTGAAAAGAGTTTCATCAATTAAATCATTTTGAATTTCATCTCCCAAGGAGAAATTATTATCCTTTGAATATAGACTTTTTTTACAATGTTCTCTTTAGTTACTATCTTCTAATTCTATGAAAGGGCACCTAGAAGCATAATAACCAATTCTACCAAAAATGAAACATTTGAAAGTGAAATTACTATAATGTGGTGGAATAGGGTTCAATAGCCTATGCATGAAAACTAGGAATCTTAGGCCTATTTCACTTTTTACATTTGAAGGAGAATGAACCACTTGGCTTAAGACATTTGGATACAAAGAGGATTCAATCATCCTTCATGGGAGTTGAAAATGACTATGCAATTATTGAAGAGGAATGTGAAAGTTAGGGTAAAATATGGTAAAATAATAGTTTTTAGCATATACTATATTACATATATCAAATATACAGACTTTGATAGTAGATTTGGAGAATAGGGATAGAGAGGAACCTGCTGCCAAAATCAAGGCAAACATCTAAAGGGCAGTGGTGAGAGGGGTTGCCTTATCCTAACGTTTTTGAATATACAAAATGGGGTCTATAGGTCTTTTTATGATTGGCCTATAACCTACCAAGTGCACATAGAAAGAGAGATTTTTTCAATTTGATGGAGGTTTGGCTAGGTCAAACCTCATTTTAGGAATCAACCTTGAAATTGAGGTAAATTGAAATACAAATTAAAGCATGTTGTTATGTAACAAAGGCTAGATCTGAAAATTGAATATTTATACCTTCATAGGCCTTCTTAGATATAAATTATCATAAATATGTTGATGTCAAATTTTTAGAGTTGACTTTAGGCATAGTTGATCATGAATGTTATATATCAAAACATCACTCCTTGTCTTCAATGCCTTCAAAGGATACTTGAGATATGGAGTGGTTGAACATTATTTTATGTGTGTGGATAGATGATCAAATGATAGAGGGTAAAATTTATTTTATACCCCTCTCTAGCATTTTAGATTTGTAATTTTGGAGAAAGTTGAAAGTGGATAAGTTTTCTCTCTCTTGCAAACTAGTTGTTTCAAGGTTTGAATTTAGGCCCTGATTATTTGGAAAAGGTCACCCTAAGAAAATCTATCTGGGACAAGGATGGCCCAATAAATATAGTCCTCCCAATAATGGAAGGGATAAGAAATAGAGATGCAAAATGTAAAGAAGATGCCAAAATTTAAACCGGTGAAAGAAAAATCAAGCATGATTAGACAGAGGAGGCTAGGAGCACTAAAGTGATGCCTAAGTGAGCAAGAAATTGTATGCAAATATAATTTATAATGTTAAGATTACCTTTATCAAATGACTAGGATTGTATATACATGCCAAATAGCTAGTATGGATCCTAAAATGTCCAAACATGACTAGTACACATCTCTAGGAATCCTAAATTTATGGTTAATAATCAAAACCAAGCCTCTTCAAAATATTATGGGCTCTAAAGATTCCTACACAATAGAAATTCAAACCACAAGTTAGATTAATTATATATTATAATTTCAAATTTTCAAATCAACCTCAAAATTAATATATATTAAACTATAATTTATCTAAAATTGAATTTTGATTACGTCAAGTCTACATCAAATATCCAAAAATATGTTCTACATATGGTACACCCCTAGAATGATCACTATTCCTAGCATATTATTGTGGTGGAGATAATATGACATTTTCATATTGGGTATAAGCATGTATGTTCATATAACATAAAATTGATACACATTAATATATAATTGTCGATGAGAGAAACATAAACTAAATACATAGATACTTCTCTCTAAACATATGTATCTACAATCTAAAATAAACACATTCTTGTTGGGGTACCTCTTTTGATTCTTCTTCAAGTGTTGTGGGAGTAGTCAACAATGTTGTAAACCCAATAAGTGTATCTACATTAAAACATCATAATTTTCATCTGTCCATCTTCTATACATACTTTATATTATCTTAGAATCATCATCTAAACATATAAATACTCAAAACCAAACACTTATTATTCTTAAAGTACTTATCCCAGAATATAAATCATTACATACTCTTTTTTTCACACCACACTTCAAATCTTCTTTATTAATCAATAATCCTTCACATCTACTTCATCAATCAATACTCATATCATCTAGCTATACAACCTCAAAAATTCACAACCTTTGCAAGTTGACATAAATTATACAAAGAGTTGACATCAATGAAAATGCATAGCATATCATTCTAACAATCTCACACTTTTCCATTTATAGAAACACCAATGACAAGCAAGGCTTCCATTATCATGAACTTCCTTTTCCCCCTTTAACATAAAGAAAAAAGGGTACAAATCTTTCTCGCCCTTACATTCTAAAATGAACAACCTCAATTTGTAGCTTAAAAAAATTTATATTTTGAAATTCCTCCTATCAAGGAGACCAATTTTGTGCAATCAATTTCTACATCATACCACCTACACTGCTCCCCTTTAGTGTAGTCACAACATAAATCCAGGAGACAAAAGATAGTTAATGATTATTATCCCTTTGGAAAGATGCACTCCTCTTATGCATCTGGTTTGAAAAAGGAGGGGTGATAACCCCTAATTTTTGTATAAGATACTCAAAATTATTTTTAGCCAGAGTCTTGGTGCAAATATCTACAATTTGTTCCTTGGTAGGAACATATTCCAACTTGACTTCCTTCTCAACAACGTTATCCCTAAAAAATTAATACATGATAGAAATATGTTTTTTCTTTGTAGTGCCTCCCGTGGTTGAATTTTGTTCCATGCTATTTTAATTTGAGATATACTCTTGTTTTATTATGTGATTATATGAATAGTGAGATGCATTGGATGATAGTATATTGTTTTGATTATGAGTATCATAGCTATGCTAGATGGTTATATTATGTTTCTATTTACCATTTTGATCATATCTGCATGATTATGTTATTTTGATGTGAAATGATGCTTTATGATGATGTTTGGTGTATTTTGTATTCAAGACTATGTATTATGTTATCAGCATGATTTATTGGATTCCGTGTTATATTGTGCCTTATTTTTCATTGGATTTTTCATGGATCTTTTCCTTGTTATATGTTCATATGGTCATAAATAATTATTTTAATGTCTTATATTTAATTGAAATGTAATTTTTAATTTCAATGAAATGTACATTGAGGATTAGAATATGGAATGACCAATGCCATGACATTTAATACATACAAATGATCACGTCACTAGAGCGTTAGTGTTCCATTAGGCACACTTTATTATTTCTATACCTGATTTGGCTATTTATATTATGAGCAGTTGCACTTGATATTTGCATGTTTTAGTGAACAGGTACCAGAAATAATTCTGCCTAATTTACAGGTTTTGAGTGTGTCTTTATCCCCGACAATGACATAGGAGATAGTTTCGCTAGGCCTTTCATGTTTGAGCCAATATCATCCTTGTTTGGACGATGTATTCATGATTATTATTTTATCCCTTCGATACGTGATGGTAAATCTAGATTTCATATTTATTTTGTGATAAACTAGTGAGTGTGTTTGTGCATTTAGAGTTCCTATAGTTGTCGCGGATGAGGTTCAATTAAATGTTGATTTTTAATGTGCTTGAACATTTAATTTAATTATCCACAGTTGAATTCCATTTATGGGAATTGATTTGATTTATTTTGGGAAAGTCTATAGTTGCTTGATTATTTAAGTAAATTTTGTTTTTAAAAGTCTTTTTGGCTTTTGGGGAAAAAATGCTTTCATTTGAGGAAAAGAGTTCATTTCCTCACTTTTGCTTGTTGAGAATTTGGATTTTGCTCCAAATTGTTTTGGGGAAAATAAGAGATTTTCTCATTATTATTGATCTGATTGTCGTATTCTTGTGGGTAGTGGCTCATTGGATTCATGTCACGATTCCTCAACTTCCTATGGAGTCATTTTTGTTTCCATGAAGAAACCAATTTCTTCTCTTTTCTTTCATTTTTCCCACTTTGTGTGAGGCAGGACATCTCACATCTTTTGATTTACTTCATAGTTTTTATTGAAATGAATTCCAATATATCCGTGGGATGAGAATTAGTATTCCCCCAATTTTTTTGTGTCATTTGATTACTTGGTTGGGTTAGGGTGAGCATAGCATATTTTTAGAATTTGAAACTTATGAGTTTCCTTTTTTTATGCTACCCATTTTTTTGTGTCTACCCATAACAAGAATTTTATTTTAGATTTGGGTTGTTCGGTGTTTTTGAGCTCACCTTGATTTGTGTTCAATTAGAACATGTTTGTTGTCATGTTTGGAAAAAATTGAACTATTGGATGTAGTAGTACTCTAAAAATAGTAGGATTATAGAATTTGAATGGATTGAGAATATTATGGATAATTGATATCACAATCCAAACTTACCCTTTTGATGTTAAAATGTTAGTTTTTACACTTTGTTGGATTTTTCCAGAAATTGGGTATTTCATTGCTTTTGGGAATTTTTAGGCTTCCTTGTGTTCTAATGAGATGATTGATGTATTTTATTGAAATCCATGCTCTTAGAAAAGTGGCCAATAGAGAAACATGTTATTTGTACCTTGTGTTTCTTTTTTCTTGACTTGCATGGCTTGAGTGTTTAGGAGTTGATTTTTCCTCCTGTGATTTCATGGTATTTGTTGGTTCTTTGTGATCTATCTCCTTGGTGTAGATCAAGTGTAAAAAAAATTTATTCTCATTCCCTCAATAAATATCTAGTGGAAAAACTATAATATATCATGTCCTTGGTGAAGACCAAGTGCACATAGTCTATTATTCCTGTCCTTCATGTAGACCAAGTGGAAGAAGTTTCTTTCTTATTTCCTCATTGTAGAATGAGTGGAAAATATTCTTGTTTGGTCTCCATCCTTTGATGTTGATCCATGAGACTAGGTATGTTGAGTAGGGACGGGGAGTAGCTCCTTATGTGGACCCCAACTCAGAAGTTTCCTCATAGGCTACATCAAGGAGTTTTCTAAAAGTGATAACATAATAAAGCATACTAGGTATAAACATAAAAAAAGATTAATTGGTACTGTGAAAACCATTGAATCCACGAATACCATGCATGATAGGAGTGTGAGTTTAGATGGTAATGTAGATATCATTGAATCCCCATACTTCATGAGTTATCTGAGCGTGATCATAGATGGTGGAGATCATTGAATTATTGGACGTCATGAGTGGTCTATGTGTGAGGTAGATGATTGTGCCCTAGATTTTAGTATTGGTCTGGGTGGGTGGATATAACCCCTATGGTTGGTATTCTTGTTTCTAGGTCTAGTAGCAATGAGTAGCACCTTGATGTATTGTGGTTTGTGGCATCACGGTTCTGCTTTGGACATTGTTCCGCTTGTGAGTGTTCTCCATGTGTCATTGTATTCTATGTCTATGTGTATTGCATTGGACCATGGTACATTGTATTTATGTATATGATTGGTGTGTGTGTTAGCCACTCCTTTCTTTTGTGTGTGTGTGTATCTTATATTTTTTGTCAGGTTACTATATCTACAAGAACAATGGGGTGGGCTTGAGGGTTCTACATGGTAGGGTGGCATTGCACTTTACCAATGCTAGGGATCCATATATAGGTGGTATTCATCCTCTAGAGATAGAGATTCTAAGCATTGAGTTCTCAATATTATTCCTTTACCTTTCATTTATATATATGCATTTGATTTTTATGCTCTTAGATTAGTTTCATTTATGTTTTTAGGATTTCATTGTTAGTGAGTGTGTATTGCCTCAATTTGTTTATTCAGTACTCCCCGATATGGGGAAAGCCTTATTATTTAAGTCATACATTGGCATCGGAAAACCCACCTTATTGTTAGACTGAGAAGACCCTTTTAATTTAACTTTCTAACTTATGTTTGTGAATCTAGGGGTAGTGTAGCGCATATGCTCCCTAAAGTATAACAATGACCAATAGAGTAATGCATATGACCAACATAATAGAGCATTTGATCAATAGTGTAGTGCATATGATCAACAGAGCATCACATATGATGAATGTTTTAGCGTATATGAAACTTTGAGAACTTCCCAAGGCTCTATCAGAAATCTTATTTCATAGTTGGATACCCTTTTTCCCTAGGATACTTTTCAAGCATTCATGGTAGAACTTTTTTTGGGTTATGTTATGTTTATCATCATTTTACTTAATTAGGTTTAAAATGTTCTATGTTTTACTATGCACCAAGGATGATCATGTCTCCTCAATTGATGGTTGTTGACAATGGTTTGACCTTGTCCTATGAGGTTCATGGATGTGTCCTAAGCTCTCACGTGGTAGCATGAATGCTCCTTTCCATTCTTTCTTAGAGTGTGAATTTGTCATGGAACCTTTAGTTGTGTGTATCTTAGTCTTTCACTTGTGCACGATAATTTGAGGATCCTTGATGCTACATCATTGTTAATTCTTATTGGTTATTGTTGCACTATGCCTATGATTTATATCTAAAAAAAATGTTAAATTCATATTTTAGTCATTTTTTCCAAGGGTTCCTTAGCAAGGCATTGCAGTCTTTGAGTGCATCACCAGATTATTAAGAATATTAATGGCTCTTGTATTAGCACACATTTTCAAAATTTCTTTTGTTGATACTATGGAAATGAAAAAATAAGAGGGGGGGGGGGGGGGGAATTAGTNGGGGGGGGGGGGGTGAATTAGTTTATCCACATAATCCAAATCTCAAAACCCTTCAACCTTCAAAACCCCTTTAGCAAAGTAACTTATCAAGCATACAACCCTAATATTCAAATCAGATTATGTAATCAAATAATAAGCATGAAATAAATAAATATGAAACACATCCACAATGTTTGGCACTAGATTTTTATCATGGAAACCTTGGTTTTGTAAGGAGGAAGTGATCTCAATACCTTGGAAACAATCTCATTTTCATCCAATGTTCCACCAACACATATGATTCCACAAACTATCTCATTAATATTTTGTATGTAGGAGACAATGTTCTCATCTTCTATCATCTTTAGTGCTTCATACATTCCTTTCAAGATTTGAAACGTTTCTTTCTTTACATGTGCATCACCTTCATGTAAAGTCTCCAACTTGGTCCAAATTTGATGGGAAGTCTCTAGCTCCATCACATTTGTGTATTCCATATCTGATAGGGCACTCAATAATGCTTCCATTGCTCTCATATTGAATTCAAAGTGTTTCTTCTCATTAGTTTAGGCCATGGTTAGATCTTTAGGAGGAGTATAATAGTTATTTTTAATATTCTAGTATTCCTCACCAATGCATCTCATATGTATAATCATCTATCCTTTCTATATGGCATAGTTGGCACCTTCAAAACTTGGATTGTCCTTTCTATAAGTTTCCCTAGAAAATATTCCTCAAGATTTTTAAGCTTCCTTCAAGGGACTAGATCTCTAATAACAATTGATGATACTATGCCAATGGAAAACTAAGAGGGGGTGGGGGTGAATTAGTTGTTCCCAATAGTCCAAGTCTCAAAACCCTTCAACCTTCAAAAACCCTTTAGCACAATAAATTATCAATAATACAACCCTAATTTTCAAATCAAATTATGTAATTTCAAATAATAAGCATGAAAAAAATAATTTGAAATACATCAGGGTGATAACACAATAGTGGGTTACACTTTTTTGGCTAAACGGACATTGAAGTCTACATTTTGAGAAAAACTTTAACATTTGGATGCATATTGTTGTTAAAATGTTTGAAATCAGAAGATGAAGTAAACTAGAGTCTTTTAGGATTTTCTGTCTAGATTCTAAATATATATTTTTAATTTTTTTTTGAATTGATTTTAATCATTTTTTTTTCTCCCACTAAAACTGCTATGTTGCTCAAAACGTCATTTTCAAAAAGGTACAATGACTTCGTACAAAATAATTTTTTTTCTAAAATAGATATCAATGCAGTTCTTTCGAATTTGGTTTTGTAACATCCATACAGAGGGCACGAAATTGGTTTGATGACATTATCATGATTATTCATATTTTATGAACGTTTGAAGTAGAGTCAATCGTAATATTGACATACCTTGACTGCATAGCTGATAACTTATTGTGTATTTATCAAAATTCAAAAAAAAAAAATTTATAGAAAGAAGACTCAAAGCTAGAGGGCACTGTTATTTTTCAAAAAAAAAAAGTCTATTTTCTACTATTTTTCATTGAATGTCAAACCTGGAAGTTTATATTCGATAAAAAACCTACATCCAATGCACGCCAAAATACATAGACCTAATTAATTCAAAATTTGTCAAATAAATATTTGTTAGAAAGCTCATTCAGAGTTCTTGTGCAATGCAATTGGAGGTGTCCTTATTCTTCCATTTGAGCCCCATGCTTGAGCCCTGAAGCCATGAAAATTGCATATTGTTGTTAGCCTTTGCAGATGGCCCCAATTTTGGGGGTTTCGATAGAAAGTAGTTTCGATCGAAACTAATTTCTATTGAAAGTAGTTTCTTATTTTAACATGCATGTGTGTTAAAACCATAGCAAAATTTTGACTAGTTAGTTTCGATCAAAACTGAGTTAATTTCGATCGAAACTGAGTTAGTTACGATTGAAACTAAGAAAAAAAGGTAGTTTCGATCGAAACTAAGAATGTTTCGATCGAAACAATCAGGTGCTTTCTATCAAAATTACTTGACAAAATCCTCCCCCTCATGGATTTTGTGAGGAATTCCTTCCTCCAAAAAAGCGTAACCCACTATTGTGGGATCACCCATCAATAATGCTTGACACCATATTTTTATCGTGGAAACCTTGTTAGGGGAAAAACCACGGTGGGGTTGATTACCCACGATAAGTAAATACCTTGTTAGAAGTAAAATTTTATTATAATATATATGGGGAATGCACTTGCATTCAGGCTCACTTCCTAGAGCTCAATACTCAAATACAAATGCCTTGGGTAAAACCCTAAGGAAGGCTCACTATAATGATCTAAAGGTTTTTGTGAATTGGAAAATAGCATCTACCTTATGCCAAAGTCAGTTCCATTGAAGCTCAACTATAATCTCTACTAAAATATTTTCTAACTCCTTCAGATAAGTGATCTAGTCTTCAAGAGATCTCAAAAACAATTATGCAAGAAATCCCTAGCATGCACAACCATTCTTCCAATTTTGCACTTGTGAATTTTCCCGAATTCAGCATCTTATACCAAGAACAAGGTCATAAAAACATAGCTCACAAATTCTTCAAATCAACGTTCCAATTCTTAATACCTAGTCTATCTCTAGCCATTAGATTGTGTCCTCCCATAACAACCACCTAGATATCATAAATCTCCCTGCTAGCATATTTTGTACTTGTATAACATGATTTACCAACTGTGTTGGCCAAGAACAAATAATACAAAAAATATTATCATTGACCATAAATTTAACCAATCAGGTCCTTTTGATCCATTTGACTCACCAAATCATCAAGAACATACTTTAAAAACATCCTACAACATCATGAATATCACACTAACATATAAATCCATTCCATCCATTGGATTTGGCCACTCTTCTTTACTGAACCTCAAGAACACTGTCTGCAAGGCTCTGAGACAACAAAAATATGCTATGCAGACCTCTAAATTAAAAACCCTTTGAGTTGAGTATACCTGAGTATGTCCCAGATACACTCCTAGATGTTCTCTATGAAATTATTACTCTATTGAGAACACCAGACCTTTTTATATCTTCCTATTAACAATGACTATCACTTTTTCTACTAGTCAACTTTTGTAAATCTTCATGAAATTTTTGGAAGATCATTGAGCATGTCAGAGTTTGGTTCTTGGGTGTGATGACATTACTTTTTTGTCATTGATGTCAATATACGTGTTGTTGTTTTAGATAGTGCATTGAGTGAAGAATATTTTGATTGTTCAAGTGCTATATTGAATATCTTCAGTTGTGATTGTGAGGTATTTTTCTATGGTGTATGTAGTTGGTCTAAAAAGGTTCACAGAAGTTTGGATGATAGTTTGAGCGAAGTTTGATCGAGTTGCTAGTTTTTGTTGTCTCACTATTCCTGTGTACAGTGGTTGATTATTTGGATCGGTATGATTTGGATTTGATGTTTCAGAGGTTACGAAGCTGGTGGTTTCATGATGCCTTATCATTGTGTTCACAACTAGTGTTGTTCATGATTCAGAGTATGAAAAGTTATCTTTTATTGTGACATAGTTCCATATTTTGGTGTTCTATTTGATCTGAGATAATGATGATTTTGGATTTCATTCTAGATGGTATTCATGGTGCTTTTTGGTGTTCTTGGATTGTGTGATGATCATGTTGTTGGATTGCATTTTTCAAGGTGATCAAATTTTCTATTTTGGGTAGTGTATTGGCATTTATTCATTTAGGTCTTAGCCAACTTGATGGAGTAACATGTTGCAATTATTGATGCTACTTTGGTGACACACTATTATATTCGTGGTTGAATTTTTGGTTCCTATCTAGGTCTTAACTGACTTGATTTGGATCTCTTGGGAGATTGAGGATAATGTTTACATCTTTTATTGTAATAGGTCTTGTGTGTGTGTATTTGGGTACCTGATGAAAATAATACAAACACTCAATAAGTCATTATTTTAGTCCAAAAGGGTTAGAAAAGCATGTAAAACCCACTAAAACTGACCTATTGCCTGATAACTAGGAGGAGTGTGATTAACAGCATATTAGCCATTAGAATATGCTATAAATCAGTCATGAATACAACCTAGCATGAAGGCTTTTTAGTTAAAAACAAGCTAAAAGACATGAAAAACAAGTATTCTAGCTCTAGCATGTGAATATTTAACAATGAAAAAGCATGGAATAAGAAGTGCAATATAATTCTAAGAGTAATCCAATAGCATA
>MU224350.1:1723441-1761812 GCA_018584345.1 Thuja plicata | reverse complement strand
TGAGTTGTTAATCATTCCTTAATGGAATGTGAAAACATTAGGAGGTGGGTTAGAGAAGAATTTAGGATTAGGATTAGATTAGCATGGGTGAATGGGTTGAGAAGGGTTAGAACCCAGGGTAGAAGTGATTGACATAGGTTAGGTTGGGGTTTAGGGGAATATTAATAAATGAAATAAACTTATTTAATTCATTTAAAAATATAAGAATTAATTATTTAAAAAATGAAATTACTTTTTAATAATTAGGGGACTATAGCCATTTTAATTAAATTAAATAGGCTAGGAGAATGGCTTATTTTGCAAGTGGGTATTTGATTTTGGGATTTATTTAATTCTTTTATAATTAAGTAATATAGCCATATTTGATTTTGGTTTGATTTAATTGGTCAAAATTGATTTAAATTACATGGCTATAATAGTTAATAAAAATACCTAGGACATTAAATAGATTTGAAGAATTATGCCAAGCAGTAACAGGGTCGTTTAGACATAATCGAGGGTATGATCACACTTAGGGAAAACAGGGTCTATAGTTGCTACAGACCAAATTCAGGTGGTTACATTTGCCCCTCTTTGAATTGATGTGCGAACATCACATTGATTCAAAGAAAGTTTTTGATTTTGACTTCAGAAAGACTGAGAATCCCATTCTTGGTTGTCGAATGAAATGTTGATGAGATCACTCTTACACTTGATCGAACAAAGCTGATAGAATTGATCTTGAACTTGGTTGTCATCGAAAGATTAATAAAAGATTTTAAAAATACCAATTTTGAACTTGGTTGTCGTCCAAAAATTGATAATACTGATTCTGAACTTGGTTGTCGTCCAAAAGTCAGTATGAAGCTGCTAGGAGCTTTAAAAATCTTCTTAAAATGAGGAAACATAAGATATCCAGCTCATGAGAACCAAAGCATTCTATCCAACAAATCTGACTTAGTCAAGAAAACTGTTATGCCCCTAGTTTGTTTGATAATAAAGTCATTTTTAATGCAGTTTTAAGAAAAAATTTAATTGATGATAGTGTGATCATGCCCCCTCAGGAACGAAATCAAAGGAAAAGAATAAAAATCCCTCAGGTGAGTAGATTATAACACTTGCAGGAAGCGATAAGGCCAGAAAGATGAGAGTAGAAGACGGTGTGTTTAAAAATAAGCACACGATTATCAAGTTAATTATGTGAAAATATGAGTGATAAGGTTGATAAAATGATGTTTAGATCAAGATGTATGATGAAATGTGCAGTTTTTACCAATGTGGTGAACAAATGAAGCAAAGTCACAATTTTTAAAAATGTCACAAAAATGACACCGTGCTGCTGAAAATGTTGTAGGTACCTTTGATTTGGTTCCTGATTGAGGAAAAAGAGAACACAAATGATTTTGTAGTTGTCTGGGAGGAGTTTTGGAAACCCTAAATGTCCCAAAAGACCCATATAAGCCTCCAAATTGACCATTTCACAATTCATTTTGACATCCAGCTATAGCAAATTAGAGAGCTCTGTAGAGAAAATGGTGGTCCCTGTGAGGAAACATCGATTTGAGATGAGCCATTGACACCAGCGACCTGTCGACTACCCACCGCCGGTAAGTACCTGATAAACTACCTTGTGAAATTTGAAATTTTGAATTTCATGTATTTTTGTGCATTTTATAGCTCGTAGAAGGTAGGATCACATCCAGGATTCTGGATCGCATCCTGCAAAACGCACATCGCATGCAGTTTTTCCTAGATTGTATCCAGTTTTTCTCAGATTCTGTGTTGCATCTGGGTTTTCCAGGATCACATCCAATTCTTTAGATTTAGTTATGTTTTTAGCTAGAAACCATCAGGGAATCGTATCCCAAATTTTAGGGATCGCACCTCGCATTTAGGATCGCATCCTGTATGTGTAATTGCATCCTGTATTTCCAAGATCACATATGGTAAAAGACTTAGGTTTTCAAATCACTTTGATCTGTTTGCATCTTGTGAACTTGGAATAACTTAGCTAAGTAGGAATTTGCCCCTTATTGTAGATAGAATGTTGATGTTTTACTGGGTTGTCAAAAATTAGGCCCAGTTTGAGGTAGTTGCCTTTTGAGGCATGTATCTTGCATGAGTTCTGGCATTGTCTAGCCAATTGTCAGATGATGAGCAGTCTACTGTGATCCATTGTGGATTGCGGGCATTGATAGGTTTACCTGAGATCGTGGTAAACCGAGGGTTGTTGACTGCTCTAGCCGAGAGATGGCATTTGGAGCACAACACCTTCCACCTACCTACTAGTGAGATCACCGTGACACTTGAGGATATTTGGAGGATCTTGCGTGTGCCCATGGTGGGACATGAGGTGTATTTTGAGTCTAGAGCTAGCGTGGTGATCGGGACTGCGTGGAGATTCTTTTATGATGATAGTATAGATCGCAGATACCTGTCTTGGGACTACATGGTCGATCACTATGATTGATTAACTGTATATTTAACTGGATTGGTAGGCGGCATCCTTATGCCAGACAGAGGGCAACATGGTTTCTTGGTGGGATAGGTCGGCATGGTAGAGCAGATGATCATCCACCATCGACGATTTGCCTGGGGGAGCTAAATTTTAGCTCACATATACCAAGAGCTTCATGAGATTGTTTACCACCATACTTGCAGCATGACTGTGGGTATATTGATTCTTCAAGTATGGGCCTGGGAGCACATCCCTATGACACGGCCAATTATTGATAGGAAGAGGGCACCAGAGCAGCCCTATGTGTACATGTACGTAGTTCTTTTACAGAAGCCCCACTTGGGAAAGGTTGAGTACTGGAATCGATTATTTGACGATATGACAGAGGTCGTGTGGCGACCATACCTAGACTTTGAGGTATGGACATCTAATGCTTGGAAAATTTCCTTTTTGTGTCAGAGAAAATATCTGATAGGCCCGACCAGGTACATTATAGAGCACTTCCTGATCACTAGGGTTCTGAGGCAGTATGCCCGATGACATGGCCGCATAGAGGATGTGGCAGTATATGTGCGTATCAAAGATGAGGTGGCCGACTGGGGAGCACAACTGACTTATGATACTACTGCATAGGACATTCACGATATGGTAGCGATAGACTGGGACCTTCACCCAGATGTTGAGGATGCTGGAGTATCAGATTGGTATGCGGCAGAGATGCTACAGCATCCATTTCCATGATTCATAGTGCTAGAGGAGATGATTCCTCATCTAGAGGAGCCGTTGGATTATGATCCCGAGGATCGACCTATCAGGGGGAGAGGCGGCAGAGATAGAGCACCATGTAGACATGGGGGCCGTGATGGTGGTAGAGATGGTGGTAGAGGAAGCAGGCACCCTCCTCTAGATGATAGGGGTGGCAGCGGAGAGGCCATTGATATAGGTGGTCTAAGTGGCAGTGGGCAGAGACGCCCGAGATATAGATTTGTAGCCCCTCAGAGAGATCCAGGCTTGTTACTTACTCCTGAGCAGCAGAGAAAACGGAGACAGAGAGTGTAGGAGCAGGATCCTAGCAGAGATGAGGACCCTCTATCAAGGTGTGAGTAGGAGATAGAGGAGCCCAGAGCTTAGATCACAGCCTTGGAGGCTAGGGTTACTATTGTAGAGGCACTTTTAGCAGATCGGGATAGACAGCTCAAGTGGCTGAGAGCTGAGAGGGATACACAGGGGGAGATTCTTAGAGCTAAGAGAGACGCCCATGCCTGGATAGTAGTCCATCAGGGACAAAGGGTGACATATTATTACACATTGTATCACGCAGCACCTCCTAAGGGTTAGAGAGCACCCACTTTTTTGTATATAGCTTAGCAGTCAGAGGGGGCCATGCCGCCTCCAGCAGCTCCATTCATGCCACCTCCTCCTCCTCCTCCTGACCAGGGAGAGGGGGCAGGCCAGAGTTGATACTGTGCACCATTTTTCTTCATTTTGAGATTATACATGTATATCTGGATCCTGCTGAGATCCCCTTTTTGTACATTACATTGATTCGTATATATATCTGATTCATGCTTTTTGGCATACTGATGCTTTTTATGTGTACTAACACGCTGTATACTATCTGATACACTTTATGCTCATGGATACTCTTTATGCTTTTTGATTCTCTTTATGCCTTTTGATATTCTTTATGCTCACTGATTTGTATCATGTTGGTAGTTTCTAGATTCTGACATGTTTTATGTGGCAAATGTATCCATTCTACTTTTTATAGATGTGGTAAAGGTATCTGTTGCACATGTGATGATATCTTGATCTCGTGATGAATTAGTTTATAGTTGATAACATCATTTCATAATGTGGATGTGATGAGTATATTACTAATATGAACAAATGATATCTATGTGAAAATGCAAATGTATTTTTTCTTTGATTTTCCAGCGATGCAAAATATATGTATGGATGCACCTAGGATGTAGAGGTAAAAATGCAATACATGGATGTTTTATTTTTGTATTTTTTAGTTTCATGTTTCCAAATGAATGCAAAATGTATGCTATGGATAATATCAGTAATATAAATGATGTAATTAACTCGATATTTGTAGAAGAAGATAGAAACCATGTTTTGAGCTTAAACTTTTCCTTATGTTGTTAATACTATTGAAAAATGCATCAAGCAATTTTTAAATGCAGCTATATGAAGACTCTTAGGACTTGTCACTGATTTAGAAAATATTGCAACATTTTTATCATCATTGGGCAGTTTTAGAATGGAGACCATTGAATAGTACAACTATCACTAATACCCACTGATATTATGATAATATGAATACTATATTTTATTGAAATGTCAAAAATAGACTTAGGCATCAAGGCATAGAAGCCAGGATAACAAAAATAGTCACCTTCCTTTTAATATACCAGTTTCTGAGTAAGGCAAGGTATTGAACCCGCAATGACCTTGAAAATTCATATCCTTGGATACATTATGATTCTTATACCTTAGTGAGAATCTGGATCGGAAAATAGACAAGGAAATTGTGTCAAACATACCATAGTTTACACAACCAAGATTGAGATATACACGGCTATCCATCCATAGTGGCAGCTCTTACCATAAACATCCAAGTTAGGTGAAATGTATAGGATCATTTGGAACAATCACCGGACGCAGAAAAAATAAGAAAACATTATGCCCCCAATCCTTGTGACTCTTTGTATTTGCGCATACATCATTAAGTAACTAAGAAGACATAATAAATCATAAATTGAGAATCAAATAGATAAAATTCATAATTACTTAGATGCCTCTAGTTGAAAACATCATCAGGACATAAAAGAATCATAATCAAACCATTATTAAACTGTGTTTAAGTAGTACTGCGTTCATCCATATGTCAAACATAGTAAAGATTCGTCAATCAGAAAATTAGAATATAAGCAATATGGTGTTCCATGTCTATGCCTTGATAGGATAATCCATCCATGTTTGTGATTCACTACGGCTCTGTAGGAATGTTGTGAATGTCATGTCATGTCCCATGTTGTCAAAAGACACCTTTGTTTGAGTAAGTGACATTGTTTTACATGTATTTAGAAACATCGTGTTCGCGAGGCAAACCATCCTAGAGCAACCTAGCAACCACAAATGACAATGCCAACAAAGATGCCCCCAGTGTAGAATGACCTATTCCTAAGACGTAAAGATAGACAAATCCCAAGCAAGGATAAGACAGTCATGTAGGAATATGAAGTCAACGTATGAGCACAGGAAAAATTATGAAGGCCTAGTATCAGTAGCACATTGATAGATGGAGTGCAGAACACAGGTGATGCCTGATTGCCAGGTTTTCACCACTTGGCAAGATCTTTTTCTTTCTTTTTGCTACCAAGATGCCTGTTTTACCAGGTGCTCATCAAGGCACATTTTCTCTTTTTCAATTTTTTTTTGCTATTTTTTCTTTTTTGAATGTTTTTATAGTATCAAGGTGCCTATTTACCAGGTTTTTGCCAAGGATACCCATTTTGAAGGACTTTTTCCACTATTTTTGGATTTCTTCAGGATCAATTTTCTGAATGTTTTTGGTATCTTGCGAGAACTTTTTGTTGTACAGGCTCTGCTAGCCAAACATTAAGCATAGAATCGCTTCAAATGTAGAGTGTTGATATGATCTGGAAAAACATCTCCCTCAGGTGTAGCTAATTGATAAGCTCCAGTCCCAAAAGTAGCAGTGATAACATAAGGTCCCAGCTAGTTAGGTTCAAACTTTCCTTTCTGCTCTTTGTTGGGCTGGTTCTTAGGATTCTCTTTCAGGACAAGGTCCCCCACCTCAAACTTGAATGGTTTAACCTTCTTGTTATAACCTTTGGACATTCTCACTTGGTACACTTTGAGGTGATCGAATGCTTATTGTTCGCGCTCGTCTAGTAGGTCCAGAGAATTTATCCGGTCAATGCGATACTATTCATCAGTAACTAGTACTTGCAGAGAGATCCGCAAAGATGGGATTTCAACCTCAATAGGTAGTACTACCTCAGCGCCATAGACTAGATAAAATGGCATCACTCCAGTTAGTGTTTGGATGCTTGTTTTGTAGGCCCATAGTGCCAGATTTAGTTGTAAAGGCCAGACTCTGCCAGACTTGCTCACAGTTCTATGTAGAATCTTGAGAATGTTTTTGTTTGATGCCTCAGCCTGTCCATTACCTTGAGGATAATAGATTGAGGAGAAATGTTGAGTAATGTGAAATTGTTCACAAAGGTCATCAATGTCTTGGTTTTTAAATTGGCCCCCATTGTCTGTCATAATTGAAGAGGGTATCCCTTATCTACAAATAATGTAGTTTAGAATGAACATAGCCACCTATTTTCCAGTGGCTTTGATTAGCAGCATGGCTTCGACCCACTTTGTGAAATACTCAATGGTCGTAATGATGAACTTGTGTCCATTTGAGGAGTTGGGATATATCTGTCCAACCAAGTCAAAGGCCCATTGCTGGAATGGCTAATGTGTTATGAAATGTATCAGTTCTCTGGCAGGAGCATGGATGAGGTTTCCATGTGTTTGGCATTTAAGACATGCTTTTGAAAATTGAATAGCATCTTTCTCCATGGTAGGCCAATAATAGCCTACTCTGAGCAATTTTTTAGCTAATGAAAAGTCGTTCAAGTGTGATCCACATACACCTTCATGGACGTCTTTTAAAGCTAGATCAGACTCTTCTTGCTCTAAACACCAAAGAAGTGTACCATCAAGACTACGTCAATATAGGTTGTTAGTTATGAGGACGTAATGTGATGCTGTCCGAATCAGGGATCTTTTCTTGTTTCTAGATAGAGTAGCGGGAATGGTCTGATCTGAAAGATAGGAAATAATACTGGCATATCAGGATTGATCAGGAGTATTTAAGGCATAGATTACCTGGTATTTTGGATTGGCAAAAGCGGGATAGGATATCTCTTCCACCAAGAAGTCATAGCAAAATTGATGTTCCTCTAGTTGCAACATGGACGCCAAGGTAGCCATAGTATCTGCAGCTTTATTCTATGATCTTGGTATTTGTTGGAAGGTGACGAAGACAAAGTATTTCTTCAAATCATCAACTAATTGCTTGTAGGGCATCAATTTTTCATCTCTTGTTTGATATTCCCCATTGATTTGATTGATAACTAGTTGGGAGTCACCATATATGTGTAACTCAATGATCTTCCATTCTATGGCGAGTTTGAGGCCATTGACCAACACTTCATATTCTGAGATGTTGTTGGTGCATGGAAACATTAATTTATAAGATTTGGGAATCTTATATTCTTGTGGAGTAATGACGAGAACCCCTGCTCCAAAGCCTTGTTGAGTAAATGACCCGTCAAAGTACATCTTCCATGAATGTTCAGTAAGATGCATGATTGTTTCATCAGGAAATTCAATTATTAATGATGCATCATCCTAGAGTGGTGAATCAGCCAGTTGATCTGCCAGTACTTGTCCTTTGATAGCCCTCCATTCAACATACTCAATGTCAAACTCACTTAGAATGAGGACCCACTTTTCCAAGCGGCCCGTTAATGTTGTTCTGCTTAAAAGATACTTCAGAGGATCGATCTTAGCTATGAGCTTGACTGTGTGTGAGAGCATGTAGTGTCTCATTTTTTGTGATGCAAAGACAACTACTAAGCATGCTTTCTCAATAATGCTATAATTGAGCTCATAAGCGACTAGAGTTCTACTAATATAGTAGATAGCTCACTCTTTCTTTGTTTCATCCTCTTGTGTCAGTAATACTCCTAGTGATGTAGCTGTAGCTAAATATATAGGAGCAAAGTCTTTCCATGAATAGGTGCCATAAGAATAGGCGGTGAAGCTAGGTATGCCTTTAATGGTTTGAAGTTTGCTTCACAATGTTCATCCTAGTTGAACGCAACCCCTTTATGTAGCAGCTTAGTAAAGGGTTGTGCCTTATCCGCAAGTTGGGACATGAATCATAGGATAGACTGGAGTCTCCCTTGTAGTGTCCTCATTTGACTGATATTACGTGGAGGAGTCATCTCTAGAATATATTTTACCTTTGTCGGATCTACTTCAATTCCCTTTGCTGATACTATGAATCCTAGGAACTTACCTAATTGAACCCCAAAGGCACATTTCTTCGGATTGAGTCAAAGTTGGAAATGTTCCATGCGATCCAATATCTTTCCTAAATCAACAATATGCGTACCCCTTTCTTTGGATTTAGCCAGTGTGTTGTCGACATAGTCTTCCATGTTCTTATGCATCATGTCATTGAATATGGTTTCCATAGCTCTTTGATATGTTGCTCCGGCATTCTTTAGCCCAAATGGCATGACATTCCAGCAAAATGTGCCCCATGCACATGTGAATGCAGTTTTCTCTTGGTCCTCAGGGGCGATCTTGATTTGATTATAGCCTGAGAAGCCATCCATTAATGAATACATCTGGTAGCCAGTTGTAAGGTCTATGATCATGGTAATATTTGATAGAGGGAAGTTATCCTTTGGAAATGCTTTGTTGAGGTCCCTAAAGTCTATTCAAATCCTAATAGATTTATCAGTTTTAGAGACCGGGACCACATTGGAGATCCAAGCTGCATAGGCAATGACTCGAATGAATCCAGATTTTAAAAACTTTTCTAATTCTGATTTCACCAGTAATGCAACACGAGGATGCATTTTTCTAAGTTTTTGTTTCACGGGCTTGATCCCAGAAGCTATAGATAAGTGGTGCATAATGAGATTGGGATCTAGCCCTAGCATATCAGTGTAGGACCAGGCAAAGTTGATCTTTTTCTCCTGTAGGAACTCTGTGAATTGTACCTTTTTTTCTCTTGATAAGATTGTGCCAAATGAACTATCTGAGGAGCTTCAACAGTGCCCAAGTTCACTGGCTATGTTGGTTCTATTAATACCGAAGATCTTTCCCGAAATTGCTTAGGGAGGATATCAAGAGTGTCATCTTTTGGCACCTCTGAAAGGTTTTCACCATCAGATACATCTTTTTTCTTTACTATTTTAGGATCTGATACTGCCACAGAGTGGTTTTCACCATCAATCCATTTTTTCTTTTTATTTTACAATTTTTGACTAAGAAACTTGATATCTTTCTGACATGTTCTCACTCCTTGCATTGGTGGAAGAGGGATGAGGTTCACAAGCATTAAGATAACAAGCTAGGGAGTGGTCATTGGGAAAGTCGAGCAGAGGTGTAGGTCTGTTTTAGTCCAATCAATTAGGTCTGGAAGTACCAATTTTAGGGAGTTAGATTCTGAGAAGGACAACATTGTGTTAGCATCAAAAATGTTAACCAACATGACACGGTCTGTTAAGTTAATATCTTCAATGTTTAGATCTATAAGAGCGAGATCATTGTTAAAAGGGTCATTGTTAGGCATATATGGATCAAACTCTAGCGACTCATCAGTAGATAACTCATCTTCATCTCTTTGTAAAAGGAGGCTTGTTGCTTGTAGCTTATGAAATTCTCTCAGAGTTATGTATTCACCAGTGTCTCCATCAATGATCAGAGGAAGGAACTCTTATTCTTCTTTAGGAGGATCAGTGTCATTGAAAGGGATGTTAGGTCATCTATTAGGAGCTGCGAAAGCTGCAAAAATGTGAATTGTGTCTATCCCAATTTATTCACAAGTAATAGATAACCTGTCATACTCATAGTCATGAGAATCTATGACATCATCATCAGATCTATTCAAATATTTAGCAATGTTTATTTGATGGAATTGATTAGCTACTTGTAGATCAAAGTGAGGTAGATCTAGGACATGTGTAATGGTGACCAATTGCCCCTAGTTAGGGTGTAAAGTCTATGGCCAGGGTTCCTCTTGAGTGATTGGAGCTATGGTGTCTCCTACCTCCTGAATGGGAGGCTGTGCTATCAAAGGAGTGTAAAGATCCTGTGGTACCTCAAAGATAGGTACATAACATTCTCCTTGATATTCAAGATTCTCTATACCAATATGTAGTAATCTCTCATAAGGCCATGGTTCCAATATTATCTCATCTGTTTTATCACTCCCTGTTTTAGAAGGTGGGCTCTTCTTTGAAGTAGGTTTGTTGGATTGAGTATTAAATCCCAGTCCTATTTTATCTCTGTTGAGGCAGAACTCCATAGGTATAGGTTCAATGATCCCTCATCCTGTGTCATTCAGAGGTCCTTTTCCTTTGTATCCCATTTGTTTGAGGAAATCATATCCCTTTCCATACTATTCTGGGGATATCTTTACATTTTTGACCTCAGCGTCCACTATTTCTTCTTTGTAAATCCAATTCAAGACTGCCTGTTCTTCTATGTTATCTGAAGAAGACATGGATTCCTTTATCATACCGGTAGTCTTGTGTACCTCTGGTTCCTAGACTATGAGAGATGGATTTTGATGATACCGAAAGCTCTGTCAAGGAGGGAGTGAGGTCCAACTTGTATTCTCCCATACCTATTTCTTGAAGTTTCAAAGTTTTGCTAAAGCCTTTCATGACCATGTCTCTGGCAGTTTTAGGAGTAATTGCATCCATAGCCTCCTTGTTCTATGGGATCATGCTACCTGCTTTGATATTATTGCAAGTGTAGTTGGCATCCGCAGGAATTGTTACCTCTATCCCATTATGTGGGAATTTGAAGCATTGATGATAAATGGATGGTACAGCTTGCATCTTGTGGATCCATGGTCTCCCTAGTAGAATGTTGTAGGCTAGTGGTAGATCCAGAACTTGTCATATAACATCTCTTTCAGTGGGTCCAACTCTGATGGGTAGACAAATAATTCCTCAGGAGGATCTTTCTTCCTCATCATATGATTTGATGGTTATTTTATTTCTTGAGTCAATTATTTTCTCTAAGAGGCCTAACCTCCTAACAAGATCTAGTGTACATATATTTAATCTGGTGCCTCCATCTATCAACACGCGTCTAACGCAAGATTTATGAATAAGAACTTTGATATGGAGGGGTTGATTGTGTGGATGGGTCAATTATTTGTCATCCTCCTCAGAAAAGGAGAGGTAATGTGGTGCTGAGATGTAATCGACCATTGCTTGGAATTTGTCTATATCTATATCCTTTGGAACATTAGCAGCATGTAGAGCTTGTTCTAGGATTTCTCTATGTACTATGGATATTTTGAGCAATTCAAAGATGGAAATTTTGGCAGCAGTTCTTTGCAATTGATCCACCAAGTCATATTTTGCTCTAGGGATAGTGATCACATGTTTTGCTCCTGGTTTAGGAATAGTGATAATAGGAACCTTGGGTGTGGATGTCAGTTTTGGAGGTCCCTTGATCGTAACCCGTGCTTGGCTCCAGGTTACAGTGTTTGTGGAGGATGAGGCTCCTTTGATGGTGACCATGTTGATAGATTCATTTTTAATGTTGATCATATTGATCACTTTGTCATTCTTGGAATAGGTGTCATTGACCTCATTACCTTTCCCTTTGGATGTTTCTCCTTGATTGTAATTGGGGATTGGTTTATTAAATGCTATGTGATCTTCATTTGTAGTGTGTCCATCCACCTTGATCTTACCCCCTTCGATGAGGTCTTGGATAATGTGTTTGAGATTAAGACAATTATTTGTCTTGTGTCCCTTGTTTTTCTGGAAGACACAATAGGAGTTATCATCCCACCATCTAGGTTTGACCATTGGTTCCCAAGGTTTGGAATCGGGAATCTTGAGGACTTTATTATCCACCAATGTTTTTAAGACAATCTCAAGAGGTTCTCCCAAAGGTGTGAATGTTCTTTGGGGTTTTTAATTCCATGTTCGTCCCTTGTCATTATCATTGTTGGCTTTGGGAATGGGAGGTGTTATTTTAGCCTCCTTACTTGCTTGCATACCATTGGTAAGATTCAATGCTTCGGTTTTAGAATTAATGTTGGAAGCATCAACCACTCCGTCATTAACAACATTCTTGTTTTGCTTCCACAATTTAGGCTTGGGGTTGGAGCTACTACCTTTTCTTTCATTTTTAAGGGTAATCTCCCCCTTTTTGACCATGACCTCTTTGATACGGAGAGAATTCTTAATCATCCTATAGAAACTACGAGAATCTTGCATTTGTAGAGCATAGCTTAATTTAGGTATGAGATTATTAACAAAGATCTCCATCTTTTCTGTTTTAGGGATGACTCTTGAATATCATGCAAAGATCTTCCTCCATCTTTGTAGGAAGTGCGTAAAGGATTCTCCTATTTTCTGCTCGATGTTACATAGATCCATCATGGTGATGTCATGTTGAATGTTGTAGGAGTAGTGCTAAATGAACCGTTGCATTAAATCCTTGAATGTTTTGACTATAGGATTCAATTTTGAAAACCATTCCATGGCATTTCCTCCTAGACTTCCTGGAAATAATGGCATGAGGTAAGTGGGTTCGTGCATATACTCAATGCTAAGAGCACAAAATTCCCTCACATGGTCATGTGGATCGATTTCCCCTGTGTATTTTTTGTATTTTGGTCTTGCCACATTAGGAGGAAATGGGACCATTGTGATACTCTTTTTGAAAGGAAATGGACAAATGGCATCCAAAAAGTACTTTGTTTTTGGTTTATCCTTCTCTTGTTTGAGGTTTATGAGCTCTGTTTGCATTTGATTGAGCTGTTTGGTAAGGATAGATATGGGGTTTGGTACCTTCTTTTCTTTGAGATCATTCACATCGTAATCTTGGGGTAATTTGACACTCGTGGATGCTAAGTGGAGAAAGTATTTTTCTTTTTCATCTCCAATTATTTGTTCCAATAGCTTGTGGCCTCTTTTGCTTTGTTTAAGCTTTTCGTATTCATCTTCAGGGATTTCTTCATCACTATCTAACCCAAATGGATTACATTCAAACTTGGGTCTTTCTTCCTCTTCCATGCCTACGGATTGTGCTTGTTTGCCATCATCATATCCCTCAAAGGCCTTACTCCAATCGTTAGTGTTGCTACCCATTTGAGGTGAATCAATATCAAATAGGGAATTGCGAGAAGTTTCTCCTTGGAAGTGTGATGTTTTGGGAGGTACTTCTGGTTCTTCAATTGTGTACTTGTTGCATCTCGTGTTGACCATGAATTTTGTTTCTCAACTTTGTCAATGTTTCCCAATAGTGCTAGCAAAGATTCTAGATCATTCAAATGGGCGTGTCTAGGTAGAAGTCATTGTTTGTTTGTTGGTGGATGTAAATGATTCCAGCATCAGAGGGTTAGAATGCCCTGATAGTGAGCTAGGAACCAAGTTTTTGATAGAGAATGGGTAGACCACGTATTGAACCGATCGTGAAAGACTAACTAAGCATGCAAGGTAGACATTTTGAAAGTGTTTGAAAATAACAGCAGGGAGACTAGAAGAGACAACATGGACCAGCTAAAGAGCAAAAAGGGTACCTAAAACAACTGAGACTTCCTAGGAAAAGCTACTAGAAATGTCCACTATCCTGAATGCGAGCTCCCAGATACGATCCTCTGACAGAACCAGATGCGATCCTAAACCCTGGATACGATCCTAAAAACTAGATACGACTATATGCTTGACCAAATATGATCCCATGCACCAGATATGATTTGAAATACCAGATACGACTAAGGAAAAATAGCATGCGATTTTATGATGGTTTTGTCAGTTTTGGTCTGTTTTGAAAATTTTGCTTTTGAGGAACGTGAAGTTGTTTGTTTCTAGATTGCATCAAGAGGTATTCGTAGGCGTAAAAATCACTTATACTCCAAGGTATGAAATTTATTGATTGTTTGCGAGGAGCTTATCTTTTTACTAATCTTTTTGACACGTCAAACAATTTTGCATTGTTAAAGGGATGGATCAAACACGCATCTTTTCCTATTCTCTAGGTGGAGGATGAAAATCGTTTGCTCGTTGACTTAGGTACACACTCAAATGCTAATTAGAATACAGCCATCACCAAGCATGCAATGGCTCTAGTCATGATGTTGTATTAGGTGACTCCAAATGAAAGTGAGGGCACAATATGACGAGTGTCTTGGGGCAATTACTTTTTGCCTTGCACAAAGATTATCACCCTTTCGGGGATGAATCATAAATTCTTTCAGTTGAATGTGTTGTAGATTATTGGGCAATCCGTTCAAAACTATCCCCCATAGAATTGCACAAGGAAAAATTGAGGTGTATAGCCCTATGATTACCTGAATATATATAGTCTCACAAGCAAGATTCAAACGGATTTTCTCTATATATACCCTAATATTTTCAAGGAATGATGTCAAAATTCCAAGAACAAAACCAGTTCCGTCTTCCGAGGCTTTGGCCTACAAGGAAGCAACTATTTATAGTGAGTTGGAAGGGTCGGCGTAAGACCTGTCCTCACTTGGGTCATTCCCGAGATATTTTTTCCTCAACTGACAGGCCCTCTACTGTTAAAAGAACGGTAACCAGGATTGGCGAGCTTAGGATTTCTAGATTTCTGATTCTTCAAAAGAAGAAGAGCATACTCTCCTAGTCCATGCCATTTTCTCCTTAAACACTTTAAAACAATGATTCTTTCCCTCAAGCTATGTTGAGCTTGATTTAATGATTCCTATTTTAAAGAAAACAAGATGCTTTGAAAGGGAGATTTGCCTTGTTCATTTACCACATTGATTTAGTGATTTGTGTTGTTCAATTACTGATTTCCAAAAGTAATTATACAATTGAGCTTGTTCAATTAACCCACATATTTAATGCTTTGTTTTGTTCATTTACTATCCTAAATTGAATTAAACAATGTGTTTTGTGGTGTTCATTTACCCCTAATTTTGTTACAAATGATAAGATAATGTCCAATTTTCTGATTCTCCCCAAGAGGAAAAGAGCATAATATCTAGTTGTTTTATCAAGTAAAAAAATGGTTTTTAAGTTTGGGAAAGAAAATAAATAGAAGTCAAGACGGAAGGGGGTTTGGTAACCTGTAACAACCACCTTAGTATCCTTTTAGTCCAACTCCATGAAAACTGCGAAAAAGTACCTGAAAACACTTGTTAGGCTACAAAACACAGAAAGCACAACTTGTCAAACTTGTTAGGATTAGATAAATCAAATGGACAAGCTTCAAAACCAGATACAATCCTACATTCTTACCAGATGTGATGTAGTATCTAGGATACAATCCTATTCTTTGGATACGAGCCCTTGTTGACCAAATACGAGCCAAAACCAGATATAATCTGGGAAATCCCAGATGCGATCCAGAAATTACGCGGTGCGACGGCGTATTCAAGATGCGATCCTGCAAGATTAAATGTGATTCTGTGACGGAATCCTGAGTCTAAAAATTGCCAAAAAAGTGTTAGAAAATGAGGCTAAATTGAAATTTGAGCCCCACGGTGGGCGCCAAAAATGTGTGTGTATTTGGGTACCTGATGAAAACAACACAAACACTCAATAAGTCATTATATTAGTCCAAAAGGGTTAGAAAAGCATGTAAAACCCACTAAAACTGACCTATTTCTTGCTAACTAGGAGGAGTGTGATTAACAACATATTAGCCCTCAGAATATGCTATAAATCAGTGATGAATACAACCTAGCATGAAGGATTTTTAGTTAAAAACAAGCTAAAAGACATGAAAAACAAGTATTCTGGCTCTAGCATGTGAATATTTAACAATGAAAAAGCATGGAATAAGAAGTGCAATATAATTCTAAGAGTAATCCAACAGCATAACAATTTATTTTTATCTAAAATGTGAAGGCATATTTGCTCTCAAAATAGGCTTCTATTTATACAAGAATGGGAGAGAGAGAGAGGGGTGACAAGGTTCATTTATGAATTAGGAGGCTCATAAATGAAGGTGTAAGAGCCATTAATGCCCAAGGCATTAATAAGGCATGGAAGAGACATAGGCTTAAGGCATCTTCATTAATAAGGCATTAATAAAAGCCTTTAAGAAGTATGGGAGGATGGCTTGAGAAGGTGGACCTTAAGAATGTCCAGCTTGAGAAAGTGGACTTTCTCAAGTGGGTTGAGTTGTTAATCATTCCTTAATGAAATGTGACAACATTAGGAGGTGGGTTAGAGAAAAATTTAGGATTAGGATTAGATTAGCATGGGTGAATGGGTTGAGAAGGGTTAGAACCCAGGGTAGAAGTGATTGAGATAGGTTAGGTTGGGGTTTAGGGGAATATTTATAAATGAAATAAACTTATTTACTTCATTTAAAAATATAGGAATTAATTATTTAAACAATGAAATTGCTTTTGAATAATTAGGGGACTATAGCCATTTTAATTAAATTAAATAGGCTAAGGGAATGGGTTATTTTGCAAGTGGGTATTTGATTTTGGGATTTATTTAATTCCTTTATAATTAAATACTATAGCCATATTTGATTTTGGTTTGATTTAATTGGTCAAAATTGATTTAAATTACATGGCTATAATAGTTAATATAAATCAGTGATAAAAATCACCTAGGACATTAAATAGATTTGAAGAATTATACCAAGTAGTAACAGGGTCGTTTGGACATAATCGAGGGTATGATCACACTTAGGGCAAACAAGGTCTATAGTTGCTACAGACCAAATTCAGGTGGTTACAGGTCTTAGCCAACCTAGTGTTCTATTATTATTTGTAATCATAATAAATGAGAGATAATTTTGTAATTGTAAGGAAATGTAAGGAAATTTTTTTGATGCTTGTGTTATGTATTTAAGGAAGAATTTTTACTTTATTGGAACCGCATTACCATTGGAGATGTTGTTTGTTAGTTTGGCTATAATGGAATGTATGTCCACCATGTTGTAATTGAAGATAGATCGGTGAAATCAATTGAGGGCCAGATCTATGATTTTTTTATGAGAAGTGAGCTCTAGGTAGTGTTCCTGTAGATTGGGTTGTAAGCCTGTGGTTTCTTGTGCATCCTTTGTTCTTTATTTTTTCTCTTAATCAAGTAGTACTTTTAGTAGAGTATATTCATCTCGTGCGTTTGATTCCCAGTGAGGTTTTCCCTTAACCGTGTTTCCTCAAGAAAAAATATTTGTTCTTTGTTATGTGGTTTGGATCTTCCATTTATTGTTTATCTTTCAAATATAAGTGGCTAAAGTGAAATTACAAGTATTAGGTGTGTATAATTGATTCACCCCCCTTTGAGTTGTGCTTGCCTCCTTTTGGGCCTAACAATTGCTATCAGAGCTAAGTCCTTTTAGAGAAGCTTGTCCACCTGAAGGAGATCCATCATGGAAAGTATAAGAAGGGAGAGTCTGAAGTTTGAGGGATACAACTACCTAATTTGGAAGGATTAGCTGAAAACCTACCTGATATGCATGGTGATAGAAGATGAATATTGACAAATTATTGAGAAGCCATATGCTATTTTGAATGATCTTAAAAATTCTAGTGCAGATGAAAAGAATAATTTCAAGGAGAACATGTTAGCAAGGGATACCTTAATCAATGCCTTATCATATTCAGAATATTCTCATATTTTTGGATTAAGGACTGCACATGAGGTATGGAATAAGTTAGTAACTATTTATGAAGGTGACACATATATTAACCAAGCTAAGTTACAAGGATTAAAAGAAAAATATAAAGATATGAAGATGAGTGAAAGTGAAACAACCTCAGTCTATTTGTAGAGAGTAAATGATCTGGTTTGTGCAATCAAATGTGCTAGTGGTACCTTGACAGACAATGAAGTTGTAGACAATATTCTGAGATCTTTTCCCACATGTTAGAGTGAGACATTTTCTACTATTGAGGAAACTATAAGAGACATTTATAGAGAAAATTTGGTAGGTAGACTCTATGCTTATGAGATGAATACACTTAGTAAGGAACTTATGAAGGTTGAGACTACATTTGAAGCCAGTGTGACTAAGTATGACAAGGGAGAAAGATCTACAAAGATAAAATTCAAACATTATTCTAAAGATTGGGTAGAGACCATGGAAGAAGAGAGGAAGACTTACTAACTTGAAATTTTGATTGCAAGAAGACTACCTAAGTGATCTGGTAAGTATGACAAAAATTTACCTTTGAAATGCTTAAATTGTAATAAGATTGGTCATATTGCATCTAGATGTCTAAAAAAAAACTCTAAGGATACTAGAGAAAACTCTAAGAAATATCATTCTAAGGGTCATAATTATTTTTATGCTGCTGAAGAAGGTGTGATTGATGATGAGTATGTTTCTACTGAGGATGAAATTGTGTTTATTTCTATTAAAGAAGATAATCCTAATGAAGAAAAAGTATTGGTTTCATGGGTTGTTAAAAGAGATGAATGGCTCATTGACAGTGGATGCTCACATCATATGAGGATAAGTTTGTGAAGCTTGAGGTTTATGATGGTGGCGTTGTTAGATTTGGTAACAATGCTCCTTGTTTGATTAAAGGAAAATGATCTATCACTCTTGATGGTAAAAATAGTATTGATGATGTCCCATACGTTGAAGGTTTAAGTCATAATTTGTTGAGTATTGGAAAAATATTGGATAAAGGTTACAAATTGGAATTAATGGATGGAATCTATAAGATCACTAGAAGTACAGGAAAATTTATTGTATCTGGTACGCAAAATGTTGGTAATCTATTTCATTTGAAAAATGTTGAGAATACATGTTTGATTGCTAAGATTGATGACACTTGGTTATGGCACAAAATATTTTGTAATGTGAGCTTTGATAATATGGTGAAAGTTAGCAATACTAATCATTATAATTGAATTATATTCCCTCATTTTTTAGTTAGAATCTTTTAAAAACTTTTCCAAAATCTCAAAAATTCAAGTCTTAGAGTTTCACCTTATGTTATTGAAAAATGGATCTTGACTTTGTTTCAAACATTATCTTGTTTGTCCTTTTTATCATTTGGTCATCATCCACTCTTTTTCATGGGGGATTTGGCTTGATCATTTTTATTTTTATTTTTGTCCTTTTGCTCCTTTAAATTCAAGATCCTAATTCAATTTCCTAAGGTCCTACTCTTAGGATTTCATTTCTAATATTTTTGCAAAGTCCAAAAATTTCAAAAACATAGTTGCGTCATTATACCCTAAGTTGCATTTTCAAAGTACAAAGTCCAAACCCAAGTTTGCATAAGCATTTCAGAAGATTTTAAAGTGTTGTAGGAGAACCTAAGGGCCCAAGAAGTCCTATGATGCTAATTAGGCATGGATGATGTAATCAAGTTCAATCATGACCTGAAATAATGTAATAAAGCCTTCAAGGCTCATGAATGTAATTGATAGGGTCATTGGGCCAATATGTCCTAATTGATCTAGTCAGGATCATATGACCAAAATATGTAATAAGTGAAATAAGTGGCACAAAGGGAAGGGGTTGGTTATCTTAAGTTATATTTGATGTATTCAAGGTAAATTTAAACCTTTTGAGTTAGTAGGACAGATAAAGGACTAATATGTCAAAGGATGTCAAATTTAAATTTGAAAACCAATGGTTAGTTGGTTCAAATGGTAGTTATAGGGGTTATAGTTAGTTTGTGAGTCTAAAATGAGTTTAATACTTCATTTTCATGCCAATATAGGGGTAGATGATGTTAGAGACATTGGCACTATATGGGAAGCAAGATGGAGAATGGAAGAACACGGTTCTAATTGTAGCTTTGATTGAAACCAGAATATAATTGGAGTTTCAGTTCATCAAATTGTTTTGAATCCTATTGCACATGATAGAATATTATTTTGGAAATATTTTGGTGTTGGTTTATAGTCAATTTCAAATCATTTTGATACTTTTATTGTGATTGTCCTATAGATAACAATTTGTGATAGTTTTGGAGGTTTTGAGAGTCAATATGGAAGAATGACTCATTCTACTTTTTGTTACTGTTGTTTCTTGTGGAATGGGTCACAAATGGAGTATTATAACAACTATTGACCTTTGAAGTGCAGGAAAAAACATAGAGATGAGAGTTAATATCCTAGGGTAAAGGGTTAATTATGAGGGTTTGCATTCATGGTGTCATGTATTAGTTTGAGAAATTTCACTTAATAAGGAGGGTATTTTATGTTGAATTGTGTTTAGATATGTTGAATAAATCATGAAGGAACCTTTTTGTAGACCTGGAAGTGGTTGGAAGGCATAGTTTGAGAAAGCCCTAGTGTAGGCTCCTAGGAGTGATGGTTTATTATTTGGCTGATCAAATGGGAATGAAACCTGAAATAGGTTTGAAAATATGTTTTTTGGGATGATAAATCAATACTATTTGATGTTTTGAATTCGTGGAAGGCATATTTGGTATAGTTACTTTCTAAAAGTGGCCCAATGAGGCCTAATACTAGTAAGATGTTATGTTGGATCTGTATATCTATCCAAATTAAGCACACCTAGCTTTGAGATATGTTTTAGAAAGGGGAAAAGGGTGTTTGAATCCGTAATCACTTTGGCAAGTGTTTTGGAAGAGATTGAAGTTAAGTCCAAAATACTCGATTTGAAGGGCTAGTTGCATTACACCTAGTTTGAGCATTTTGGCCTTGGAAGGAGAAACCATGGTATGGACCAATACATAACTTTAAGTTTGTTTGGATCAATTGTGTTGAGGAAATTTAATTTCTTGGATGGTTCTAAGGTTTGGTAGAATCATATTGGTTGGGTTGTGTGTGCCTTGGTGAAGGTGAAAAGAAAGGAAGCCTTAAGGGCTTTAGAAGAAAGTTCTTTGGAAACTTATTTGAATTCATCCTAGGGATCAGATACCCTCTGCATCATAGTGGTATCAGAGCTACAAGTAGATCCTTGAAGGGATAACAAGTGGTTTCTTGAGTTGAGGGTTTTTGGTAGGTAGTGAAGATAACTCCTAAACAACATATTGCTAGGGAAAACCAATAGTTGAGAGAGACCTTGAAGAGTAGAGAAAGAGAATTTGGAGAGAGGAAAGAGCAGTATGCTGCTAGGGAAAGAGAGTTAAAGTAGGTAAGGATGGATAATGATGCAATAGAAGAAAGGATATAATCGTTGGAAATGAATCTTAGGAGGGGTGAGTAGGTTGAACAAGAAGAAGAAGTTGGAGTAGATGAGAGGGCTAATGAGAATCAACATGAAGGGAATGTATAAGAATTAGATACTAATGAAAGGATAATGGTAAGGTTTCTGAAGGAAATACAAGGTGGTGGAAGTAGGAAAAATATTAACGTAGCTATCTATCATGGAAATATGCATAGTGGGAAGGTATTAGGGTGGATTGATGCCCTAGAGAACTTCTTTGAGTATGAGGATATGAGTGAGGAGAAGAAATTGAATTTTTACAAGACAAGGTTGACGAGTATTTCTCTAACATGGTGGAGTAGTGTACAATCTGAAAGAGTGTCTAGGGGAGGAACAAAAGTCACATCATGGAGTAGAATGGTGACCATGATGAAGGATCAATTCCTTCCATCTGATTATGCCATTCAAACCAAGAGGCTAAGACAAAATTTGAAGCAAAAATATATGGATGTTATGACTTATACTGAGCAATTTCATAATTTGAGCATAAGAGGAGGATTGGAAGGTGAGGATGAGAATGTAGAAAGGTATATAAATGGGATTAGATACAACCTGAAGGATGATATTAGTTTGAGTGTTCCTAAAAAACAAGGTGAATCTTTTTAGTTGGCTATATGGGCAAAAGAGAGGGTAAAGAAGAAGCAAGAGAGACAAGGAGGAGTTGGTAGAGGTAATGAAAATAGAGGTAGAGGGAAACGAACTACTACTGAAGGCCAAGGTTCAAGAATTAATGACAAGGGTAAGGAATTTATTTCTAATCAGAGAGGAGGATACAAAGGTGGGGGAATTTTTGGATCAGGTAGAGGAACATGGATGTTCACAAGGAGGTTATATACATGCAATGAAGTAGGGAACACTTACTTCAAGTGTCCATTGAATGAGAAGAATGTCAATGGTGATAAGAGGAATGAGAGGAGAGTTTAGTTGATATAGGAAGAAGGACATCCAGAGGTCAAACCCCATGTGAGTAAAAATCCAAAGCTTGATGGAGAAATGATGATGTTTAGAAGAACACCACCACAACATAAAGTGGCACCAAAGGTATCAATTTTTATAACCCAATGCCACATTCAAGGTAAAATATGTATGATGATTATAGATTTAGGTTCCCATGATAATCTATTTTCACAAGAGATGGTAGATAAGTTGCATCTAGAAAGGTTACCCCATAATAGGCCTTATAGAGCATCTTGGGTGAATGATAATCAAAATTTTTTGATTCAAGAAAAAGCATATGTGGAATTTTCTATTGGTGAATATAGTGATAAGGTCTTATGTGAAATTATACCTATGGACTATTGTCACATATTATTGGGGAGAAAAGGGAAACATATGAGGAGGAATTTGCATGATGGTTTTAAAAATGCATATATTATTAGGAAAAATGGAAGGATCTTTATCCTAACGCCTTTGTAGAATGATGAAGCATTTCAGTCAAGGATCATATTCATGGGGAGAAAGGAATTGTTAGATGTACATGTTCCTAGAGAAGAGGGAACCAAGGACAGAGGTCAGAAGGATGTGAAACATTCAGTGCTAGAAGAAGAAGTTGGTTTTGACAACAGACAAGGGGTATTAACAGAACTGAGAAATGAAGTTCCCAAGATAGTGTAATTGTTATAGACATCAAGTACCCTTTTAATGGAAATATTGAGGAAACTAAAGTCCCTCTGGTATCCAAAGGAGGGGGAGGTCAAATGAGCCTCAAGAATCAGGCTAAAACGGTTGTAGGATAGTATAGGCATGACTTTAGAAAAAATAAATTGTTTTTGACTTCTAATACTATGGACAAGTTTGTTGTAGGTTGCATATGGGAGAAGGAAAAGAGGACTCAAAATGATTTTTTATAGTAACAAAAGCAAGGAAGAAGACAAAGTTACAGAAGGCCATAAAAAGAATGGATGGAATGAAGACAAGAACCCTATTCAGTACCTTCTCTTGTGACAAGAGAATTTTCATAGGGGGATATATGGTGTAGGAGCACCTAAGGGACCAAGAAGGCCTATGATGCCAATGAGGCATTAATGATGTAATCAAGGTAAATCATGACAAAAAATAATGTAATAAATCCTTCAAGGCTCATGAATGTAACTGGTAGGGTCATTGGGCCAATATGTCCTAATTGATCTAATAATGGTCATAAGACCAAAATATGTAATAAGTGCATTAAGTGGCACAAAGGGAAGTGGTTAGTTTTATTAAGTCATATTTGATGTATTGAAGGAAAATGTAAACCTTTTGAGTTAGTAGGATATATAAAGGACTAATATGTTAAGGTTGTCAAATTTAAATTTGAAAACCAATAGTTAGCTGGTTCAAATAGTATTTATAGAGGTTATAGTTTGTTTGTGAGTCTAAAATGGTTTTAATACTTCATGTTCACACCAATAAAGGGGTAGATGAAGTTAGAGACATTGGCACTATACAAGCAACAAGATGGAGAATGGAAGAACATGGTTTTGACTGAAACTTTGATTGAAATCAAAATATAATTGGGGTTTTAGTTTGTCAAATTATTTTGAATTCTATTTCATATGATATCATATTTCTTGGAAATATTTTGGTGTTGGTTTATAGTCACTTTCAATTCATTTTGATACTTTTATTGTGACTGTCATGTAGACAACACTTTGTGACAGTTTTGGAGGTTTTGAGAGTCAATATGGAAGAATAACCCATTCTACTTTTTGTTATTGTTTTTTTCTTGTGGAATGGGTAAAAAATGGTATATTATAACAAATACTGACCTTTTAAGTGCAGGGAAGAATGTAGAGATGAAGAGTTAATACCCTAGGGTAAAGGTTAATTGTGAGGGTTTGCATTCATGGTGCCATGTATTAGTCTAAGAGATTTCACTTAATAAGGGGGGTATTTTATGTTGGATTGTGTTTATATATGTTGAATACATGGTGAAGGAAACTTTGGTTAGACCTGGAAGTGGTTAGAAGGCATAGTTTGAGAAAGCCCTAATGTAGGCTCCTAGAAGTGAGGGTTTGTTATTAGGCTGATCAAATGGGCATGGAACCTTAAATGGATTTGAAAATATGTTGATTGAGATAATAAATTGATAATTTTTTAGGGTTTTAAGTCTTGGAAGGCGTATTTGGTATAGTTACTTTGTAAAAGTGGCCCAATGAGGCCTAATCCTAGTAGGAAAGTCTTTTGGATATGTATATCTGTCCAAAGTAACCAAACATGGATTTTATATATGTTTAAGAAGGGTTAAAAGGGAATCTAAATCCATAATAACTTTAGCAAGTATTTTGGAAGAGATTGGAGTTAAGTCCAAAATACCTAATTTGAAGGGTTAGTTGTATTAGACCTAGTCTGAGTAGTTTGGCCTTGGAAGGAGAAACCATTGTATGGACCAATACATAACTTTAAGTTGATTTGGATCAAGTATGTTGAGGAAAATGAATGTCTTGGATGGGTTTAAGGTGTGGATGGGTCTAAGGTGTGGTAGAATCAGATTGGTCAGGTTGTGTGTTCCTTGGTGAAGGTGAAAAGCAATTAAGCCTTAAGGGTTTTAAAAGAAATCTATTTGGAAACTTATTTGAATTCATCCCAGGGATCAGATTCCCTTCTACATCATAAATCCTTAAAAATTCAAAATAAAACTTCATATTTCATATCTTTATTCGCACAATTATTCCAAAAAAATTTAAAAAAAAATCTAAAAAGCAAAGTGCATATACCTCTCATATCCTAAGTTGAATTTAGAGATCATACTGATTGTAAAAAGATCTCAAGTCTCCAAAAGTTAAAAAGGTTCATATCAACCCATGTATTTTTCAAGTGAAGTGACATAAGCATCCTTTGACTCAAGACAAGGTATACCTTTGTAATCACAAGGTTTTGACCCAAACATGATATACCCTTCAAGAGAGGAGAACCAAATATTTATTGACCCAAGATAAATGGTATTCTCATAATCCAACAATCAATCACATCAATCCCACTCATACTTGACCCATAAATTGTAAGAAAAATTGGCCAAATAAATTAAAATCTTGGAAGAAAAAGCAGAAAACAAGGAAAGAGTATAACTAAAATTTACCAAATCCTTAATCGTCCAAACGAACATTTTGGTGAAGTTGACATACAATCTATCATATCAAAATAAAAAATACCAAAACTTGTTTCACAGATAAATGAGGCAAACACAAATTTTAACCAAGTCCAATTCGATCACGTTAAAGAGTATAGTGTGTTCAACCAATTCCCATGTAAATCATTGAACCAAGTTCCAAATCAAACCTTTCAACCAGAGCATGGTATAATTAAACTTGGGCCACCACCAAATTTTGAACCAATCTTCATTGTAATGCAATCTTGTGCCCCTCAAGTAGTCACACAACCATTTGTTCAAAATCATGCAAACAAATCAATCTCTACCAATCTCACATGAAAATTTTCCTCCAATTACATCACATTCACTACCAAGGGTGTTCCAAAAAACACAAATTAAAACATGCTATCTTTTGGAAATAAATTAAGCATAATCAATGAGCCACCTATTGTAGCACATGTTCAATCTATAAATTATTTCCAAGATTCAAACTTTGATGTGGTATCACAACCAAGACCACCCAAGTAGCATAAATCTAAATTTATGAAGATTTTTCTTTGAAAAGTGGCTCGTATAAGTGAAATGATTGAAGATAAAGAAAATAAAAATATTTCACCCATGTCTAGAAAAGTAACATTCCAAAGAAATCACATGGATGAAACACACATCCCTATCAAGACATTGACCTTCAAGAAACATCCATGTCTCCCTCCATTCCTCCATTCCACCCAAAATTCAAAAGAGAAGTTTCCTCCATCTTGATTAAGTGACACTTCCAATTAAACAACTTCCCAAGGGGTATCCATAGAATAAATCCAAACTAGTCCCATTCATGATCCAATTCTCTTTGATGATTCCAAAATGATAGAGCCAATGCCACAATGTACTCCATTTTCAAGAAAGCACATTCAAGAGAGTCTCATTCAAAATCCATCTCCCTCATGTCAAAGCACTGAATCCTTCCTAGAATCCCCCATTCATATCAAAGATCATACCCAGTGTCAAGAGGATCATCCAAAGCACAAGGAAATATGTCCTAAAAAAATTAATATCAAGATCCCATAAATGACCAATCCCCTCCAATTATTGACCAAAATTAAATTTCTCTTGAGCCTTGTGATGATCCAATTATCCCTAACTCTCCTATACAAGAAGAACCACTTCCATATCAAGAACAAAGTTTCTTACCAAGTCCCATTGACCTTCCACCTCCTAAGAAAAAGTATGACCTCCCTTCCATTCTTCCTACTTGATTCCATACAAATTCAAGAGTAGAACAACTTTCAAATGAAGTCCAATGATCTACTTCCAATTCAAGATCAAGCTTTCCCTTAACCTTCATGTCCAAAAAATGATCCTATCATCCTTCAATATCCTCCTCAAGATTCCTCTATGCATTCATCTCCATTTCCTAATTCTTCATAAGATCCTATCCTACCCAATGATCTTGTCATTACTTCTCCTATTCCATCACATGATCTGATTATTCCTCCTAAACTCCCTCATGATACAAAAACATTTATCCAAGTTGTTCCTGAACCCCTTACATGATAAATAAGTTCCTCTACTTCCATCTAGTCTGATACACTTCATGATTATATTATTCCTTCCATATTATATACACCTCAAAATAATGGACTCGTGTCTTGTAGAAAGTGTCCTATCGGTCAAAGAAAGCATTATCAAGTCAAAGGGTTAGACCTCCATGCAAAAGGTATATTAAAACCATTCCATGTCAAAGAAAATTCTAATGGTCATAACATCTACATAAAAATCTCATTCTCAAGATGTTGGGGTATAGTAAAAAAATGGAAGCACTTCCATGGTAGACTGGTTTAGCCTTCCGAGTAAGTGGTTTATGGTCATGTCAAGCACCTTGAATGGGTTCCTCACTTTGATCTAGCTTTATCCCCCTGTTCTGTCCCATTTCCACTCTTTCCAGCCTATTTCTGGCAATCCAGACTGAGAAACTAGGAATTTGGCCCTAAGGTCAAGGTCAAAATTTTTTAGTCAAGGTTGACCTTGACCTTGACCTAGGTCATAATCAACCTTTTTCAGGTTTGAGGCCCAAATTCCAAAATCTCAGGGTTTTCAGATGTCGGTCTTTGGAAAGTGTTAATTCCCGCATCCGGGTCGGTTGTTTCAGACTTTGGGACATCAAATCCTAAATTATATTTTACATAGGTCCCCTTCTAGGGGCATTGATCCAATTATAATTTAATTCTCCTATGTTATCCTCTCTAGAAGATTGCTCCCTGATTTCATATAAAAGGAAGCTTTTCTCTCTCATTTTCTCTAAGACTCTCCCAGCATCAAGAAACAAAAGCATAATCAAGAATCATAAAACTTTCCAGACTTGAAGAGTGACATCCAAAGGTGAAGAAGCAAGATTTTAAGAGTGCCAAGTAGCCATTAAGGCATTCATCCATTCTCAAGCACTTCTCAAGCATCCATTTTCATCAAGGAGATCTATTGGTGGTCATTGAAGGATTCAAGCTCCATGGAGGCCTCTTGTTGAAGATTTCTCCATCTACATTCCTCCAAGATTCTTCCAATTCAAGAACCCATTCAAGATTGGTGTTGAAGATCTACAAGGAAATTGATTGAATACATCCTACATTCTCCATTCTACATTCTACATTCTATTGGTGCATCCATACTTGTGGATTCAAGGATTTGAATCCTCCATAAGGAATTTTACATGAGCAAGGTGAATTGTTTCATTTACTTTGTTTATTCTAGTAATTTCAATTATATATTTGAGGTTAATTCCAAAGCTGGTGTTTGACTAAGGAAAACCCCTCCCCCAACAAAAAAACACCTTTTTCTTGCAGGTACAGGTTTGGAACAATAGATCGGGATGGAGATTCAGATACCCTTTTCGATAAACTTCTGGGATCCGAAAACAAAATTTCAATCTGAGACTTTTTAGGTCGATTGTGACCTAGGGTGCAATCAGAATATCCTAAAAATGGTGACATTGACTTGAGGGTACAAATCAGAACTATCTCATAATGGAAAAAGATTTATGGGTTTTTTCCGTCTCTGCATTTCTATTCCAGATTCGGTCTTGAATTTTCCAAAAACTCAACATAGGATTCAGAAAACAACATTCTTTGATCTACAATATTTCAAGGTTAGTGCATTTCTCCAATTCAATTCAATTAAGGTTTTCAATCTATCTAAATCTAAAATATATTTCAAATTAATCAATCAAATATGGGTACTTAAGATCTTCCTTCCTTATTCTTATTTCCAAATGATTGATTTATTTATGCATTGATCCTTCCTCTTGGATTAATCAAATTGGATCTTTCATTTACATATATAAGGATAGAAGGAGAGCATCTTACGTACCCCCATAAAAATATTCAAATGTAATATATATACATGTTTACTATTTATTATGTTACATTTTGGTGAACCCGCGATAGACAACTCTTTCCTTTTGGTGTTAGATTTACATATTTTATTTTAGATCTTGCATGCATATTAGATTAGCTTTCTCTTATGTTCTTTCATTTTCATTTCAAAAATTAAAATCAAACTCTTTGATTTCTAAATTAGTTCATTTGCATTGCATTGGTGTATGAGCTTTACCACTTCTAGTCCTACTTATAGTATCTCGGTTAGAAGAAGTCGTAGACTCATGGGTTCCTTTGATCCTGAATCTTCCTCTCCTTTCTGTAGGATCCCGGATGACAACTTGAATAATCATGATTCCAATCCTTCTATGTAGAATAACTCTTCTCACTCATTTCATGATGAGGAAGATGCTTTAAGAGTTCCTCCTGAACAAGTGCAAAAACTTTCAACCAAACTTGATAAAATGGGAAATTGGCTTATTCGAGAAAACCATAATCAAGATTCCATTCAAGCTATAGAGGATCTTAAGAAATTCCTTCATGATAGTGATCAAGGTGTTAATTTCTTGTGTGGTATCACTCATATTGTTCATTTGAATGTTAAAGCTTTAGCTCAGGAGGCTCAAGATCTAGGATATACTCCTCCTATCATTAATCAAGGACCTTCTGTTATTCCTTTACCTAGCATTCCTACTTATACTCCTCCTTTGATGACCTCATCTCTCCCCTTCTCATCTATTCTTGTGAGTGTTCTACCAGTATCTTTACCTACCTCACAACCTTCATACCATAGTGTACCTTTTACTTATACTAATCCCCTTCCAACTATGGTTCCAAATGTTCCACCAGTTGTATCTTCTATTCCTGCTACTTCCTACACTTTTCCTAGTGTTCCTAATGTTTCTATTCCACCTGTGTCTTCTAATGATTTCACAATTATTAGTTTGGCTCAGACTGTCTCATCTTTACGACAACAACTTGCATCTTTAACTCAATCCTAGTTTAGCATTCCTACATGTGACATGGGTAGTCCCTTATCCTTAGACATTATCCATGCTACTGTTCCTCAACAAGCCAATATGCCTCGTCTAGAGAATTACAATGGTAAAGGTGATCCTGTTACTCATGTTAAAACATTTTAAATCCTTTGTAGTGATTATGCTCATGACCATAGGATTTTAGCTAAATTGTTTGCTAGAAACTTTCATCATAAGGCTTTGCAATGGTATTGTTCTTTACCTCCTTATTCTATTGATTCTTTTGATAAACTTGCTAATACCTTCATTCAACAATTTCAAAATAATATTGGTCCGTAAGTTTCCTTAACTGATTTAATGCATTGTAAACAAAACATTAAGGAAAAATTGACTGATTTCATAGGTAGATTTAAGCTTTTGTATGCTCAGATTTCTTATCCTGTTCTTGTTATTGATATTCAACACATTTTTATTTCAAATTTACAAAAGGATATTAGAGATAAGATTTTTGTTACTGAATTTACCTCTTTTCAACAACTTTGTGCAGCACTTCATCATTATCAATTACAAGTGAGTCAATTTAAGAGAAACACTCCAATGAATCCTATTCTAGTTGATAAGGGTGTCAATTATCCTAATCCTAATAAATTTCAAAAACCTAAAAACTACATGAAGATTAATAAATAGATGAATGTTGTTGCTGATCAAGTTGTTGTTGCATCTCACAATGTCACTTCTGCATCCACTGCTTTTCGTATGAATCGTGTGTTTACTCCTCTCTCTGAATATTTACATTCTATTATGAGTAGGTTGTTAAGTGCTAATAGGATTACCTTGCCTCCTATTTGACCTCTCCTTCTTACTACCATAGCTTCAAAATCCTTTGATTCTAAAGCTTTTTTCCAATACCATCGCCAAAATGGCCATGATACTAAAAAATGTTATTCTCTAAAAAATAAGGTTCAAGACTTAATTGATTCCAATGCTTTATCTGTTGATAATTTTGATGGTAATGGGAACAAATATATCTCTCCTCCTAATCAAAACCTTCAAATCTACATGAATCCTTTACCTACACATGATACTAATACCATCTCTCAACCATCTTTGTTAGATATCGTTTACGATTCAAAAATGGATGATCTTAATCACATTGTTAATCATGTGGAGAGAGTTTTTGTATCTCAACCTATTGCTCAAGATCCTTTGCGTCCACCTCGACTCCCAGTTCTACCTAAACCTTAGAAATGAACTAAGGATAAGTGACCTCGGGAACTTTTAATTACCTTTAATGACTCTGAGACTATTAAGGCTCCCGATGGTCCCCTTTATATTTATGCTAGGATTACTAAGATACCTACGCATGGTTGTCTTGTTGATCCCACATCTTTAATCAACATTATTACTGAGGAAAATATTTTTATGAAAGGCCTACAACGTGATTGTTATGATCCATCGGATGCATGAATCCAAACTTGTAATGGTTTTCTCTATCCTGCACTTGGTTATATTAACTTGCCCATTGAACTTTGTGGCAAGGTTGTAGATACTACCTTCATCATCGTTCCTACATTTGATCAATTTAAATTCAAATTTGGTTTGCCTTGGATAACTGCTATGCATGCTATTGCTTCTCTTATTCATAAATGTCTTAAGTTCATTCATAATGGGGAAGTAAAAATGATTAATCATAGTTTGTATCAACCTTCTAGGCCTAGAGATTGCGCTACTCTTAACTTCTTTTGGCCCTCATTACCTAATTCATTTCCTCCTCGCCCTGAAAACCTTTTTTCCTCATATAAAGCCTATAAACATCACAAGATTTTTGAGTTAAGCATGCCTCAGATATATCTTAACCGTGGTCTTTTTCCCACTCCTTCTATACCTCCTTTATCCATTACTACTAACTCTATTACTCAACCTCCATGTGTTTTTTCTTAGCCTACTATGAATTCTACCAATCCTCCTACAGAACCTGTGAAGGAATTAGTGGTTATTTCTCCTAGTTCTCCAAATGTGTCAAAGAAATCAAAACATAATAAATATGCTAACAAACATTGTAAGAAGTGTAGAGATAATGCTAGGGCCCGTGCTTCTCTTCCTCAAAATTCTTTACCTTCTTTCGATCAACCTATGCCTAATGTGTTGGAAGAAGTTAATATTTACAATGATGTTAAGAGGACTGAGTATGATGATCTTATTCACATCTTAGATCCCATTTTAATTAATCTTGATGAGGAGGATACTTTAGATGATCCTATTGATCTTAGTGATGAATATGAGACCATTGATCTTGACACTGATTTACCTTGTATGCTTTCAACTCAATTGAAAATTACACCTAGTATCGAGCAACACAATTCTCAAGAGTATCCTTGTTTGGAATTGGCTATTATTCCTATTGTATTGGATATAGTCCCTCTTACGAGTTTCCCACCTTCCCTAAATGATATAAACTGAGATGGGGAGGGTAGCTGATGTGCCTGATTGAATTATACTTCATGGTAGCCATTTTTGTGTTTGCATGTTGTATTGTTCTTCTACCATAATGTGTTTGCTAAATGTTTGTTAGACTCTTTTATACGAACCTTGTTACCTTGTTGGTGCAAGGTGATAAATGAATCAAACCTGTTGTGCAATTCCTCTATATGTATCTCCATTCTTCTATATGTTTTTTTCATGTTATGTTTTACTTGTGCTATTGCTTGTAAATGTTTTCCTTGTATAGTCTTCTTGGATCTGCAACATGGTAGCACTGATTCATTTTGGTCTCTATGTTGTGGTTCAAAAAGATTCTTCTTCATAACTCTTGAGTTTTCTTTCCTCCATTGTGATTATAGTTCTAATTTCTTTGGGGAATGATGTCAATTCATTTGCAATAATATCATATCTCTATGTACATGTTATATTATGATCATACTGACCCCATAGTAGGTAGCTCCCTTCTGTGTTCTTTGTATGTTTATGTGATATTTCCCTTGAGTTGTCCTTGTTTGGGGGCATCTCGTAGTGGAAACATAATCAGTAGAGTTGTTTATGTTTTTCGTCAAATCCATTTCTCCTGTTAAAGTGTTAGAAATGACTTTAACATGGGGGCATATGCTCTACTTACCTTTTGCACACACGCGCATTCAAAATATTTTCAAAACTTAAAACTTTTTCCCTTTATGGATTAAAGGATAATCCTTAAAGCATGAATATTTTACTTTTTAGGATCTCTTGATCCCTCCATTTTAAATTTACACAGATCTCTTGATCCATCCAGTTTCAATATACTATGTTTTGATCCCTTAAGGTTGAAAGGTGTCCTTAAGAATAGATCCCCCTGATGGGTTGACTAGTGAGTAGCCACATTCACTACACAGTTCAACTCCATCTTTTGAGTTACACTTTTTTTCTTGTATGGTTCACAATGGGACATAATTTCTCATTGGGCGAGATAACCATACCCCCTCTCTCTCTCTCCTTAACTGGTGATGTCTCTCTTACCATGATCTTAGTGTTGATAAAGAATTAGGTCCCTTGGGGTCATGAGGATTTGTTTGTCCCCTTTGATTCCAATAAGATTATCTATTCTTTATGATCTCATTTACCAAGAGTTTGTATTGAGTCCATACTCTTGCTAAAGTGGGGGCTAAATGTATAGTCAGAAAATGGAAGAACTTCCATGGTAGACTGGTTTAGCCTTCTAGGTAAGTGGTTTGGGGTCATGTCAAGCACCTTGAATGGGTCTCTGTCTTTGATCTAGCTTTATCCCCATGTTCTACCCTTTTCCACTCTTTCCAGCCTATTTTTGGCAACCCAGATTGAGAAACTGGGGATTTGGACCTAAGGTCAAGGTCAACCTCAATCTTGACCTAAGTCACAATCGACCTTTTTCAAGTCTAGGGCCCAAATTCTAGAATCTCAAGGTTTCCAAATGTTAGTCTTTGGAAAACGTTAATTCCCACTTTCAAGTCAGCTATTTCAAACTTTGGGAAAACAAATCCTAAATTATATTTAACATAGGTCCTCTTCTAGGGGCATGGGTCCAATTAGAAATTAATTCTCCTATGTTGGCCTCTCTATAATATTGTGCCCTAATTTCATATAAAAGGAACCTATTCTCTCTCATTTTCTCTAAGAATCTCTACGCATCAAGAAGCAAAAGCATAATCAAGAATCATAAAACTTTCAAGACTTGAAGAACGAGATCCAAAGGTGAAGAAGCAAGATTTGAAGCAAGCCAAGTATCCATTAAAGCATTCATCCATTCTCAAGCACTTCTCAAGCATCCATTTTCATCAAGGAGATCATTGGTGGCCATTGAAGGATTCAAGCTCCATTGAGCCTTCTTTTTGAAGATTTCTCCATCTACACTCCTCCAAGCATCTTCAAATTCAAGAACCCATTCAAGATTGGTGTTGAAGATATACAAAGAAATTGATTGAAGACATCCTACATTCTCCATTCTACATTCTACATTCTATTGGTTCATCTATACTTGTGGATTCAAGGATTCCAATCCTCCACAAGGACTTTTAGTTGAGCAAGGTGAATTGTTTCATTTATTTTGTTTATTCCAGAAATTTCAATTATATACTTGAGGTTAATTCCAAAACAGAGGTTTGACTAAGGAAAACCTCTTTTTCTTTTAGGTACAGGTCCAGAACAGAAGATCGGGATGGAGATTCAGATACCCTTTTTGGCAAACTTTTGGGATCTAAAAACCAAATTTTAGTCTGAGAATTTTTAGGTCAATTGTGACCTACGGTGCAATCAAAAATTTTGGCAAATGGTGACATTGACTTGAGGGTACAAATTGGAACTATCTCAGAATGGAAAATGATTTTTGGGTTTTGTTCGTATCTGCATTTCTATTCCAGATTTGGTCTCAGATTTTCTACAAAATCAACACAGGCTTCAGAAAACAAAATTCTTTAATCTACAATATTTTAAGGTCAGTGAATTTCTCCCATTCAATTCAATTATGGCTTTCAATCTATCTAAATCTAAAATACATTTCAAATTAATCAATCAAACACTGGTACTTAAGATCTTCCTTCCTTATTCTTATTTCCAAATGATTGATTCGTTTATGCATTGATCCTTCCTCTTGGGTTAATCAACTTGGATCTTTCATTTACATATCTAAGGATAGAAGGAGAGCATCTTATGTACCACCATAACAATATTCAAATGTAATATATAGACATGTTTACTATTTCTTATGTTGCAGTTGGTATCCTTTCGAAATAAAAATCCAAATGTATTCCTTCTCCTTCATCTCTTTCATCCATCTTAGAGTATATATTCCTCCCTCCACTAGCTTACAATTCACATACCCTTTTACACATGAAGATCAACAAAGGCACACATCTTGGAGAACCTTAAACCCATCCAAAAGGCCTCCATACAATTCCTATCCATCCATGAATATTATTCATTTCCCAAGAAATTTTGATGCCAAACATAAAGTACATAAGTATAGAGATCCACATGTTATCAAGGATCAACATGTCTAGTCTAATTATCATGTAAAAACAAAGAAAACCATGATCCAAAAAGAAAACTAAAAATCCAAAAGGCCACAAAGGCTCATTAATCAAAAATAAAAGTTAAAACATTTATGGGTTCCTAAATCTCTTATCCAAACAATGCATTCTAAGGACCCATAAAAGAATGGAAAATCAAAATGCATGTGGATTCCCAAGAAGCTTCTTGAAGCACAGAGTCCTAAAGAAAAATTAAAGTCAGCATCCAAAATTTATATCCCTCCATTTAAATTCCTTCCATCTTCCAAATCCATTTTGGGTCCTTATGCCCCAAAATCCATATCCATTCCTCCATCAAATCCAAATTCTCCTTTTCCTCCATCACTCCATCACCCCTCAAGGTGTGTGTCAAAGTTGTTATTTCCCACATTCCCATCTGCTCAAAAGAAATTATTCCTACATTCCCCCAATTATCCAACACTTATCTTCTATCCCTTTATCTATCTTATTCAATCCTTTGCATAAATCTATATCATATCTTATCCAATCAACCCTTCCATCCCTTTGTCATTTCCCTACCAATGTCTTTGAGCATACCTTTATGTCCATGGTCCATTATTACATGTACTTCAAAATCACCATTCAAAGAACAAGATTTTTGAGTCCTTCATCCATGTCTTATCACGTGTCCATTATCTTCCTGAAATTTTTTTAAAAAAAAATTGAAAAAGGTCAAAAAAATGAAAAATAAAATTAAAATAAAAAGTTGCCTTGATGAAAACTTATCAAACAGGTGTGTTGGTAACACAAAAAAGAGTTAATAGAAATAATTTTGTCCAGTAGTGAAAACATGGCAAACAAGTGCTTTGGGAAAGTACCATGATGAAAACCTAGCAAATAGGTGTCATGTGTAATTCATGAAATTCTTTCATTCTATACTTGGGGGCAAGTTTCATCCATATTTTCCTATCATATCATACCCCTTTCATTATCCTCTATTATCCCTATCATTTCTTCTATTATCCTATGCATGTCTTATAGTCTATCATATAAGCATTCCTATTCCCCTCTACCCAACTTTGATCTTGACAAGGTTAGGGATCTCCCTGGAAGCATCACATATCCTATCAGCTTTACATTGTCAACATCCCTTTAGTCCATGTCCCTTTAGTTAATATCCATTATCTTATCCATATATCGTTAGTCCATATTTCCTATCTTATTGCAACCTTCCATCTATATCCATTACCCTTGTCCATTATTGATCTTGCTTATCCTATAAATATCCTATCCAAGTCCCTTTCTTGATCTTGATATCAAATAAGGAAATCAAATACAAAACATTTTTTTTTTAAAGCCTCTTGACATGCCCATTCCTACGCATTGCATGCCATCTAGTGCAAAAAGTATCATTATCCTATCTTGTCATATCCAATCCCTCCACTTGTTCACAACATGTTATCATATTCCATGGATAGTCCTTGGCAACCCAAATAGTAGCAATGCCATAATAGGCGACACTTGGCCTTCATCCATCTATTAGTCCATCTATCAATCCGTAATGTCCCTACATTGCTAGACACTATGGGAAATTCAATAAATCTTTCTCATGTAAATAATAATGTCTAGAAATATTTCAAACAAAAAAAAATAATCTTCAAAAAAAAATTCAAAAAATTGCATAATGTCCTGAAAAAATCAAATATGATCTTGAAAAAAGACCATAAAAATCAAATATGATGTTGAAAAAATCCCTAAAAAGTATATAAAGTCCTAAAAAAACTCCCTAAAAACAACATATGATCCTGTAAAAAGACCATCAAAATCGTATATGATGCTGAAAAAATCTATTAAAATCATATAAAGTCCTGAAAAAAGAAGAAAAAATAAAAAATATAAAAAATCCTAAAAATTGAAAAATCATTAAAAATTCAAAGAAATAAATGTCATTTAATGAAACTCATTTCATTTCCTCATCATGTAAATAATTGATTATTTTCATCAATAAATCATTCTTCTTGTGCAAGACAGACATTTCTAAAGACATAATTTCAAGACTTGTCAAACATTGTGCTTCATGAAATTACGCATCAATTTACAAACTATCCAATCACTTCAACAATCAATTAGATAAAAAAATTTCAATAGATCAATCAACATCAATTTGTCCTTTATCAAACTTGTCAATTTATCTTATATAGGGTGTGTCATACTCGAAACTAGATGATATTTGTCTTAGATGAGGTACTTCATTCCTAAAACCTATCACCATCATCATCATCATCATCATAAATCAAACAAACTATAAACTTTGACAACAAGATCAGAATGTTTGTTGACTTTCTTTGTTTACTGAGTCTTATCTTTTGTTGATTTATCTGTGTTCATGTTCCTATGCCACTCAAGGATATCACTAAGTGATAAGAGTGGTTGGGATGGTTTATGGTCCATTATTTTTTGTTTTTGTCTTTTGTTTGCATATGTTTTTCATTAAGTTCTGGGAAATGCATGTCAAGTGCTTCAGGATGGTTTCAAATATTCCTTTCCTGCAATTGTGTGTATTTTTACTCAAAGGGATCACATTATCGCTCTAACTTTCTTTGTCATGGTCTGATGCATCCACTTTCCATATTAAATAAATCTCTTGTGACAAAAGTCCACTTATGAAATCAAGTTTCATACTTACTAATTCTTCTTCTCCAATTTCTTCTTTCCACTATAAATTCCTAGCAATCATTTTCTTTTTGTAAAATTGTCCTCATGTCAATTTCAGTCAAATTTTTTGATGGCGTATCCTACCTTTGTTCTATCGATCCACTAGGGAATGATATTGTAGACACCTAAAATTAACCAGGTGTATCTCAAGCATTCAAAAATGTAAATCTTAGCTAAACGCCTTAAAATCTCATCTCAATGCAAAAACAAATGGATCAAATCAAATGGACATTTATCAAAGCAAATGGAAAAGAATCAAATCAAATTAAAAGATCAAATAATCATGAAATCAAATAATTAAATTCAAGCCTAAAGGAATTAATCAAATTATGCAATTGATTTTTCAATTGTATAGTTCAAATCAAAAAGATCAAATCCAA
>MU224350.1:1699860-1711421 GCA_018584345.1 Thuja plicata | reverse complement strand
ATCCATTTACTATCCCCAAGGTAATGGACAAGTAGAAGCTACCAACAAGAACATCCTTAAAATCCTTAAGAGATCCATTGGAAAATTAGGAAAGGATTGGCACCTTCAAATCAATCCAGCATTATGGTCCTATAGGACTAGTATTCGAACCCCGATAGGAGCTACACCTTTTTCTTTGGTTTACGGGGCTGAATTTGTTCTTCCTTTAGAAGTTGAAATACCATCCCTCAGAGTCTCATTGCATGGATTAATAACGGATGAGGATTATAGAGTTTCCCGTCTCCAACAATTGGAATTACTGGAGGAACATTAAACTCAAGCCTATGATCATTTGAAAGTGTATCAGAATCAAATTTCCAGGAACTATAACAAGCATATCAAGCCAAGAAACTTTCAAATAGGGTATCTCGTATTGAGAGGAAATCCAAAAAATTAGGCTGATAGAGAAAATAAAGGGAAGTGGGAAGCAAATTTGCTTGGTACTTTTGTCATTGTTTCTTCATTTGGAACGGGGACCTACAAACTGGCCGATTGTGATTGTGATGAATTGCTAGAACCTATCAATAGCATTCATCTTAAGAGGTTCCACACCTGATTCAGAGGAAAGAGTATAAGTTGAGAGTATCAGATGAGTCAAGCATCACCTTTGTACATGGAAAAATTCAAAAATACCAAAAAATGAGAAAAGGTCAAAATACAAAAAAAAAATTAGAAATTTCAAAAAGCCAAAAACATTTGAAAAAGAGAAAAAAGTGCCTTGGTGAAAACCTAGCAATAGGCACCTCAGTAGCACAAAAAAAAGAAAAAAAGAAGAGAGAAAAAGAGCAATAATCCCAAGAGGTGAAAACCTGGAAACAAACGCCTTTTTTCCCTTAGGTGTTTCCTAGTTGCATTTGTACATATTGTGTTTTCTCATCTCACTTTTCCATATCCTCATTGCATCCATCATTTGTGCATTGCCCTAATAAAGTCTCAGAGCTACATTTTTGTCGCATTCTAGGTTCAGTTGCCCTAAGTTTCACATTGATCACATTTTTCAATTGGGGGCGCACATCATAGATTTTTGGTACCAACCAGATTCAATAATGCAACATTTTGGTCACACATCAGAAGAATATTCTCAGATTCAGGAGAGACATTTTGGAGCCTTTGATAGATATCATTGTTCAACCCTAAACAGTTTGATCGCATAGCACGCTCCTTGAGTTTCATTGACTTATTTTATTAGGATTAAAAATTGACACACCCTAAATGATCAGATTGTCTGGAATTCTTATTTGAAAATCTTGATACATTTCACAAACACTTGGAAATTTTTGATGAGTTCTTCATTAATCCTTTTTTGAGTCATGTTCTTTTTAAGCTACTCAATGATGTTTCGACTAGTTTGGCAATTATAAAGACATGATGTTTTCTTAAGCTTCTGAGTGACTATTTTGAGGAAGATTATTTAACATATGTGAATTAGTCTCAGGACATGGTCATCCAACAAAACCATAAAGGATGTTCATATAAGACGGAGGGTTGACCTTTGTTTGTTTATGCAAATGGATACCTTGGCTATTTAGATTTTCCATATCTTAATACCAACATTCACTTGCAACATTGAATCTGATTAAACCAACATTCATACTCCCATAGTTGGTCATTCAACTAGTGAGGGTTATACTTGGTTTCAAAGAAGGGGTTACCACATGAGGGAAAGTCATATTCATATTCTTATGGTCACAATGGCACCAGTAAGGATTGTATCAACTCCTAGTTCCACAACGCTCTATGACGAAAATATATCTCAGTTTGCATTTTCTTTCGCAAACCTCAAGGACAATTTGTTGCATTGTATTTTTGCATGTTAGATTAATTGCATTTTTTTCATGTTAGATTAATTGCATGTTGCATGTTATCTTAATTGCATTCTCCAAGTTAGTTTTAAATAGCTTGTCTTTCTAGCAATTTTCCAAGTTCAAGGTGGGGGATAAAAGTTGACAACACTTCATCAATTTATTGGTTTCAAATCATCAAAATGAGATTTTCCTTTGCATTCATCATCATTAATCATTATTCATTACATATATTCATGTCAAGAGAAAAAAAAAGAAAATAAAACATTAATCATTATTAATGTATCCATATCATCATTTAGAATTGCATATCATAAGTTAAATTGCATACATCCAAAAAAAAAAAGATAGATGCATTTCATTTATCATAGCACTAAGTACTGCATTCATTGCATTACATAATCCATACATGGATAAATTAGAAAAGCATATAGAGATAAGTTGCATTAACATCATCTGCATCCATTTATCTATGTCCTACTCTAAGACATTGCATCCATAGCACAATAGAAATCAATGCATCCTAGAAACATGTAGACATGCATAAGAAAACTCATAACATCATCAAAGGAGGAATCAAAGATCATCATAGATAAATGTCCATCATCAATGTCTATAACATAAATCAATACATCAATACAATAGTCCATACATCCAATTCCTAATCAAAAATACATATGATATATCATCAATGCTATATCCACATATCATGGATCCCAATATGTCTCATGACCCAGCAGGGGCACCTGATCCATCTCCAGCTATACCTATGCCTGAACCCCCTGCACCATCAGGATCCCTGTCACTTGCTCTATCTTTTGTACTAGGAGGTGCCTGAATCGTTCTTGCACTAGTAGGTAACTGAGCCAAAGTAGTCAGAAACTACTGCAGGATAGTAGAAACCTAATCCAATTGAGCTGTAACTGCAGTCATCCCTGCCTGTAAACCCTGAACATCCTCCACTAAATCATCCATAACGGGAGGAACTAGAGGTGCCTGTGATGATGAAGGAGCCTTTGGTGCTTGTGACACTAATGGTACCTGAGGTATCACCTATGTCGTACTGATCTTTGGATCCACCTATGGAATCTATCCCTAAACTAGAACTTGTTTGGCCACCTGGACATGTCTATGTCTATGTTTGGCCCAATCTGCACCAACTATCAAGGGAGCCTGACTCTGAGGTACCTATACTCATGCTAGTCTCTACCTAGGCTTCTTGAATCTACCACCTTAGCCTCTCACATGTCCACCTCTCATCTGAGGTCCTGCAACTCACTGTACCTGAGGTGCCCTAGGTGCCCTCTGAACTCTGTGTCTACGAGGTCTCCTACCATCATCTCCATCATCATCTAAGAGCTCATCAACATCATGAATGGGCTCTGGTGGATCAGTGAATCAAACAAACCGATGTCACAAAAACCACTCACGATACTCAGTCGACATCCCTGCATCTGCCACCTATGTCATCATATCCCAAACACCATACCCAAGCTGATCAATCTACAAATAGGCTAACTGATAGTCAACCTGTGCTCCCCACATTGATCTCTTAGCTTGTACCCTGGCATAGAGTGCCATACCCTGCAGCATGCCCTGAACTCGGTCGAACTGACGGAGTACTCTCCCGAAGAAAAATCTCTCAATGACTAATGGTGACCGACCTATCATCCATCAAGGAAAAAACATATATGGAAGCTCATCGTCATCCTCCTGCCACCTCTCACACTGAAGATATGACCTCCATACTACCTGATCTATATCATCAATGGTACGTCTCCAAAATCCAACCTTGCCCAAATGATGCTGGACAACCATGCCATCATATAGAAAATCATATGGATAACCATGGACCCATACTCATGCTGAAACTAGCCTTGTAATAGGTAGATCCTCTGAATTCCACAACTATAATAATACTGCACCTGTAGGAAGAGCTGCATTGCACTGATAAATAATCTCATGAAAATCATGATATAACTAAGCTAAAAAATAGGAGCCCCAATCCAATCTCCGTGGATGTGCAATCAGGTCCTCTAAAATCTGGCGCCATCCGACCGCAAAACCACGACCTCTCCTGTCTAGAAAAAGTAATCCACCAATCACAGCTCCTAATAATGCTGGTAAAGTGGGAAAAGAGGCAAACTGTGCCCAAGTAATACAATCATCATCAATGGTGTTATCTACAGACACCCATATGCATACACTACTATCATACACTGAATCATAATACACCCCTTCTCCATTAGTCGGGATCCTCAATAATCTATACACATCCTTTGGGGTGATAGTCATCTCGCTAAGGGGTAAATGAAATGTATTATGGTCAGAGTTTCATCGCTCTGCCATAGCTGTCAACAGACCCCAGTTCAACTGAAACTGAGGGAGATCTAATAGGAAATTGAGTCCACATGTCTCAATAGTACGCCGCTCAGGAGGTGTAAGCTCATCTACTAAATAAAAAATCCATGATGCTACACCCTGTACCTGCAACTTGTGGTAATGTTCCTACATTTTGCAACAAAGTGAATCATGTTAGTCTTTCTCTTGGTGAACCATTCTACGTCAATCAAAACACATTGAATCTATCTTTTCTCTAACTTGAGTGTATCAACTTATTGCTCCTAACCTCTATATCGTGAGACACAAGAACAATTCATAATAATTTTTAATCATATCTGATTGACCTATCAAACATCCATCATTATGACTTTTCTAATATCCTAAACACCACGTGACATTCTACACGTACATTTTCTAGCTTGGTATCTAATTGAGTCATCTGGATGATCAATCGCAATGACTTCATCTATTTCCTATAACAAATTTCAAACTTAATAGTAGGCGACACTTAACTTGGTGTACATAGCTTTTCAAGCCCCATGACTTTTAACTCATTAAAAGTGGCACTTTACTAATCGGAGGCAGTGCTTAACTAATTAGGTAGCCTTTTACAGGCCTACGCGGCTTTTTACAACTCATACGCGGCTTTTAAAAACTAGGGTTTTTTAGGTGGCTCATTACTATTTGGGTTACAATTTTTCCCTAAATCCTATGCGGCTAAGGATTGCTCCTATGCAAATTTTTAACAGGTGGAGGCGGCTTTTTTATGCCCTACACGACACTTTATCTATCCTACGCGGCATTTCGCTAAATTTTTCCTAGAAAGCATTAAAAACATGTATTAAATGCTATTTCGAGAGCAATAAATGTGCTAAGAGAGTTTGAACCACTCAGCAGAGGCCCGTAGTCAGGAGGTCTCTAATATCTGTGCACTCACTCAAACCTATGCTCTCGAATGGGGACCACCATCGTTGTCAATCGTCAGAGGCTTAGAGAAAAATCTCAATAGTAAAAAGTGAAAATGAATAGTAAATTTGGGTTTTTCAACCTATTTAAGCTATTTTACCCTATTTTGTGAGATTTTTGACCCAGTCAAACCAAATCTACATATTCTACACATTGGGGCATTTGTTTGACATCTTTCAACCATCATTATTATCAGAAATTCAATCATCTTGGATCTCTTCTATCAGCATTGTTCATCAAAAACTTTTACCTATGATCAATATGATTTCATTTCTGAGGGGGCATCATCATAACATTCAACTACGATTCTGGGCATTTCAAATTTCAAATTTCATATCAGGGTTTTATATCAAATTTCATATCAGGGTTTTATAGAAAATTTCATATCAGAGATTTCATATTAGGGTTTTATACCAAATTTCATATCATAGATTTCATATCAAGGTTTTATAGAAAATTTCATATCAGGTTTCCATATCAGAGCATCATAACAGAGCATCATATTAGAGTATCATATCAAAGTTTAATATCAAGGTTCCATATCAAGGTTTTCATATCAGTCAATTAGCTCATCAGCATCGAATCAACGATCAGGACAATCAAGCTTTCTTTGAATCAATGCACTTCGCACATTAATTCAAAGAGGGGCATTTATAGACACCTAAAATTGACTAGGTGTATCTCAAGCATTCAAAATTGCAAATCTCAGCTAAATGCCTTAAAATCTCATCTCAATGCAAAAACAAATGGATCAAATCAAATGGACATTTATCAAAGCAAATGGACAAGAATCAAATCAAATTAAAAGATCAAATAATCATGAAATCAAATAATTAAATTCAAGCCTAAAGGGATTAATCAAATTATGCAATTGTGTAGCTCAAATCAAAAAGATCAAATCCAACCCAATCACCCTTCCATGGCTAAATTAATTAAATGATTGAGTTATTTAATTCCTAATATCTTTGAGACAACCAACCAACTTTCCCTCCATGTGAGAACACCTCAAATCTTTTGACTTAACCAAACTTTGATCATGATAAACTCACTCTAACCCCTACCCTTGGGAAAATGCTATAAATACAAGACATTTCCTTTGTGTTTGGGATCCAAGAATTTCAAGAGAAAAAGAATCCTTATTATAGGCATATGGAGATCCTTTTGAGAGCTTTTGATCACATTTCAGTATTTGCATAACATTTAGTACATCATGTTTAGGAGCATTTATTGTTTTCTAACATATCTTGGAGCATTTTGAGAATTTTAAGCTAGATTTGAGCATTTTGTTTATCATTCATTTCTCATTCTAGGATTGTCCTTGAGAGAGATTAATCCTGAGAGCTCTCTTAACAAAGATTAGATAGAGAACCATGAGATGATATGGATTTTTAGCTTCAATTCTTAGATTAAATTGTATTGTCTTTCCATAGAATTGTTGTTGTTAGTCCTAATTTCATGAAGGTGTAATCTTACACACAAATATTTTAATTTTTCTTTGACACAACGCTCATAATCACATTGTATCAAACAGGGGAAAAATGTAGACGCTCAAAAATGGTCTGCACCTATATGCACCCTTTTTAACATGTCTTTTATTCACTAATATTCTGTCATTCTTCCATGTCATCATCACTAATTTTTCTCCCATTTTTTCACCATAACCTTATTTTCTTTAGCCAATTTGATCATATTCAAAAGCATTGTCAAAACCTTACAAATCATTTCAAATCCTTTTCAATATCTTCAACATCGATTCAAAACCACCAAGAATCGATTCAAATCCTTTTTATCATTATCTAATCCTTTCAAAACTGATTTGCAATCATCGGAATAAATTCAAACCCTTTTCAAAATCCTTATCAAAACTTTCAAAATCAGTTCAATTCCTCATCAAAATCATCAAAATCAATCTTTTATCTCAGCAAAACCATTAGATTGACCAAAGTCCACTAATTTGCCCTTAATTTGTCCTGAACTCTAAGCTTTGATAAATAAATTACATTTATTTATCCTTTTTCTAAGTCTTTACAATTAATTAATTGGCTAATTTGAGTTTTATGGAATTTCATAATTTCATAAATCCCTTTCACTAATTTGTGGGAACAAATAAATTCAAAAATTCAAAAATTCCCCCTCTTTCAACATGGGATTCAATTCCTATTAATTAGCTTTCATCTCCTATTAATTTTCCACCACCTTCCCTATCCCTTTTCCCACTAGTTTAGCATGTCCCCTTTCCCATATTTCTCTCTCAATTTATACATTAATTTGTGCATTATAAATGTGCATTCAATTTATCATTAATCATGTCATAATTATGGCATTCTTCTATTTGCACACTTTATTGTCATTTTGCAATTTGGCTTCAAATCTCTATAAATTGAGATTAATTCCATTGATTTGGATAACCATCATCTTTCAATTCCTCTCTATTATCACTATTTTTCTTTCATGGATAAGTGAAATTGATCACATGAGCTACATCAACATACTTTAGAGAGAAGAAAGGCATTAGAGCACATTGAAGGGGGTGTTTTCATTGAATTGTGTTTAATTTTTTGTGCATTTCCCTTTCATGGCTTTAATGTAAGCATAGGATGTTTTTTTTTCTTATAAGGTTTGATGGTTTCCTTAACATGCATGTTTTCCAATTTTTCTTGCCCTAATAGCATAAACAAATAATTAAAAATTATGCATTAGTTCTTAGTTTTTTATTATTGATCCAACTAGTCAACAACAAAGGATATAGCAATGAAACCACACACACACATGAACATTAAAATTGCATAGGAAACCCAATATGGGAAAAGCTATGGTGAGAATCTTACTCATATATGAAATAATTGATTAGAATTTTTTAGGCTAGAATCTAAGGAACTCACTTGAAGACATTATTTTTCCATTAGTATGCAAAAGGAAAACAATTTATGAGCCTTCGGTAAACCTACACTGAAAGTATAGATATCAAAGATCACCAAATGTGTGAAGTTCAAGAGACACCTAAAGAGACAAATCTCAAGTGAAACCGAAAGAGCATAAATATAGGAACTCGACAGAAAAAGGGAACCTGAAAGACAGTTCAATCAAAGGAACACTGAAAGACAAGCAAATTGATTTGAGTTCCATCCCGTAAAGTCAGTTACATCCCGTAAAAAGTAGATTTGAGTTCCATGTCAGATAAAAAAAATCATATTCTATTTATAGAGTTTTGTTTTGTTTTAAAACCATTACTTAAGGGACAAGCAAAATTATTGTAATTTTTTTAATCAGTCTAACTGATTGAAAACAGGCAGACTAGGATATCAAGGTCAAGTTGTAGACCTGTGATCATAGAGTTAAAGTTGTAATACGTGAAACATAATTAGGTTAATCTATATTATAAATAGATGTTGTAATCATTCAATATAACAGAGGAGAGGATGAATGTAGCCAATGAGCACATCTATGGATCAGACTGAGAGTTTCAAGAAGTAGAACAACAAAAGATGAAATTGGTTATCAAGAACCAAGAATAGAGGCTAGCGAGAAACAAAGGTATTATTCAATCACATTAGGTGATACATATATACATATAATCTTGAATGGATCTATAATAAAAAATAGTAGATTGCATACACACAAGTCAATGATTAATTTGTTTACATTCTAACAAGTGAAGCAAAGTGTAAAAATATTTTCAAGGAAGGTGGATTTAAAAATTCTATTGTAAATCTCTTAACCAAGTGCACACTAAACAATTTTTCTAAAGCTCTTAACATAGTAGATCTTAATAGGTCTCCACATAATAATCCTAATAGGGTAGATCATCAAAAGTGATCAAATTGTAAGCCTTAATCGGCCCCTTCCAATCTATAGATACTGAAGATTTTGTGGGTGCCATCCGCATCGTAGTTTTTATCTTCTTACAGAGGTTTTCTTGTTGGAATTATATTGGAATGATGTACTAAGAGGGGAGGGGTGAATCAGTACCTCTAAAACTTTTCATGGTTACCCCATTAACCCTTAATCATCAATTTGTAAATTATCTTATCTAACTGTTCATCTTTCTTTATGTATATGCAATCATATCATAAGTTCTTTAATATGTAACCATAAAAGAAACATTCATGAAAATAGATAACACATAACATGATATCACAGAAAAATCCTATTAGGAAGTAAAAATTACAGTGGGGATTGTTACCCACAAGACTTCACTATCTACAGATAAGAAGGGGCCGATTAAGGCTTACAATTGGTCACTTCTGATGACCTACCCTGGTAGGATTATTACAGTGGAGACCTGTTAAGATATACTTCATTTGAAGCTTTATCAACACTATTAAGTGTGCACTTTGTTAACAGATTTGTAAAGAATGGTTAAGTCTACCTTCTACAAAAGGATTTTAGATGTGATGCACTTGTTAGAATGCAACTACATATGTCTTTGATCTGATGATGTATTCAATCTCTAATTACTGATAATAGATCCAATAAAGCTTTCTATGTATAAGTAATCATCCTTCCATGATTGAATAATACCTTTATCTGCTCGTCGGTAGCCTATGTGTGTTCTTGAAAATTGATGTGATCTATTTATGAAATTTGCATGAATTCTACCTTCTTCTCCTTAGATGCTCTTTGTGGCTATCAACAACAATGAATTCATAACTCACAATTGATTTGAACTTCTATTTATACTATATTTTGGCTCAATTCTTGATTCACGCTTCGCAAGTTAACTCTAAATCCAAGGTTTACAACTTGACCTTGATCTTTAGTTAGATATGTTTTAGATCTGATAGGATGCTTTAAAACATTTACATAAAGCTTGCTTGACCCTCAAGTTATGATTTAAAACAAATTAAAACTCTATAAATAGAATTACATTGCTTTATCTGACTGTAAAACTCAGATCCACTATTTGCGGGTTCTCTAACTGACTGCCGGTTCTGACGGTCAGTTTTCTTTGTCATCGGTATTCCTTTCTTGAATTGGTCATTGGGTATGCCTTTTCTGTTCTGTCAGTTTTGTTCTCAAAACTGTGTCGTTGGTGATGATCTCAATGTTATGTTATTGACCCGTCGGTGATGTCCTGTTCACTTCATCAGTGCAACACTTGTTAGTGTTCGTCGGTCAATTCCATACTTAGCATTTTTCATGACCTCTGTGTTTTTTTGGGTATGCTTGTTGTTTTCCAGTAATGCTTGTAGTCCATCGGTAATTCTTGTATCGATGATCTCTGTCAATGTTTTTCACTAAGTGTACTAATGGCAAAATTAATGTCATCAACCTCCCCCTTTGACATTAGTATCAAAAACATTGATATGTGTAACATACTGAGTGTATTAGTATGTACACCTATGTAAAATCCTTCCTTAGTCATTTGAAAGACTCCCCCTATGTATATTCCAGTAAGTGTAAGTATATATACATATCCTTATGTACTTTTCTTTTCCCTTTTTTTTATATTGTACATAACTATCTTTATATATATCTATTCCTTTTGTACATACAATATACATTTCCTTTCATCTGTTCCTTATGTACATACAATATACATTTCCTTTCTATTCCTCCTTTTTTTATTCTAAAGGCAAAGGTACTTACAGCTTGTCCAAAAGGTGGGAATGTGAGGACTTGATCTCCTCCATCATCTTTTCCCATTTCTCCTTTAGCATTTCTAGAGCCATGTGCTCTAGTGATATCCGTACGTGTATATCATAGATGTTGTCTATTACAGACATCTCGGGGGTTGCAATAAGGTTTCTTGCATCAGAAATATGCTGTTGTAGAATAGTAAGATTAGGTAGAATGTGTGCCTGTAGTTCTGTAATCTCACCTCTTAGTTGTGTTTCAGCATCCCATATTTCTTTCCTTAGCCTGTTAGCATCAATGACCTTGTCATGATGTACCTTGATATTGTCTTCATTTGAGGTTAGGCTTTGTGCACTTGTTGTGACATTAGAATCTATCTCTGCTAACTTGTCACTATTTTCTTTTGTAAAATTTTCAAGTGTGCACATCTTTTGAACTAAGGTAATTGCTTCAGCAATCATTGGCTCTAATTGATCAGTTAGTTCAGAGAGATTTACCTTGTTCAGTGCCACTTCTTGGATGATTTTATCATTTAATTTGTATTGATACTTCTTTTATGCTTGTTCTTCCATAGCTTGTTCTACATCTATATTCTGCTCTGTGATTACGTCGGTAAGAACAACAATTTGTTCATTAACTGTAGTATTTGCTTCAAGTTTTACCTCAGGGACAAGTTGTTAGAGAATATCTCTTGCCTTGTCAAGTGTCATTGTTTCCCTATGTTCTTGTATCATTTTCTTTTGAATGGATTTTCTTTGACATAGCACTCCAAATTCTTGAAGTTTATCACTGTCCAAAGTGGTAATATCCCAGTTTGGAACTTCTATTACTTCA
>MU224350.1:1667551-1679829 GCA_018584345.1 Thuja plicata | reverse complement strand
TCTATAATAATCAAATCCATAACATAAAGCATAAGGTCCATAATGTCTAATAATGCATCAAAAGTAAAGTATCATATGCTGAGTCTATCATAAGAAAAACTAGAAAACTATGATGGGGTCCGGGATGAATAACCCCATAATGACATGATTACATTGTCATAAATTCGGTCATCTCAAGAAATATTGTAGAGACCGAATGACAGAGACCAACACCTTTGCCAATGGAAACACCATTCAAGACATCAAGAAGATGAAAAAAAAAATGTGGAGGAAAGCTACAAACAATCATGAAACTAGACCAAGAAATGCAATTGGTGACACCCTATCCAATGGATCTGGTGACATCACCACCCCCATGTAAGTAGAACAAGTGAGTATGGAGCTGCATTACACCAAGTTATATTTTACATCAGTTCCATCATACATAGTTGAAATTCCAAATTAGCATGATTATAGATACACTATGGTATTACTTGTTAAATTATGTGAAAACTATTCTATTGGTTAATACATACTGAAATACATCGCTATACATTCAAAGTTGAATTGTCTACACTTACCAAGAATCATCGGTTAACATGTAAAATCCCTAGTTGCTAGTGTAAACCAAGATCCGTCGGTAATCATATGAGTTGAAAAAGTTATCTTCGTCATACACCAAAACCCATCAATAAAAATAACAACTTAGATGACTGTCCTAAAGCAAGGCATTTTCACCGAGAGGGAAGTTAGTGTATCAACCAATGACTCCGCCTTCACACACCAAGGAGTGGTTGAGCATTAATTACTCCACCTAGGGCAAAGTCTATAAATAGACGATGAAAGAGTTTCATTTCTCACCAATGATTTGAGCGAAGCGACCATAGCAAAAATAGAGATAAAAGTGACATCATTGTAGAGAGACTTCCAAGAAGATCAGTCACAACTAAAGAGGTTGAAGTAAGTACCAAGCATAACTGAGAACTCTGTTTATTTTTTACGGAAAGCCCTAATTTTAGAAATAATCACCACGACATCAAGAACCACTAAGCTGAAGAGAATCAAGAAGGATAAGGTCAATCTTGTCAAGAACTCTACCTGTGTAGAACCACATTACAAGATATTCCCAGAGGTTGCATCACAACCTGACAATGTTGGAGCATTCTCATGAATACTAGCTATGGTTTTGCTCATTGAAGATGTGCGAGCATACATACACTGTAAGATTGCAGAAATTGGTGACCTGGAGGTTGAACAAGCTTTCAAGAATCTATGGAAAGATGATGGCACTATTAAAGATGAGCATAAACACATCAAAGTTAAAGGGATCATAAATGTCCTATGGTTCCCAAAAGAGTTTAAGACAAAGTGGATGCAGTTAGTATTCAGCAGGATCCACAACCATAAGTTATGGCTAGATGAGCCTAAACCAATAACACAAGATGTTATTCATGTGATCACCGGTTATCCAATAACCGATAAGGTAAAGGCATTAAAGCACCTACCCAAGGCTGCAATTGAGAAGAATACAGGATCTACATGGGATGGAACAGGACAAAGAGTATCCAACATCAATGATGATGAAATTAAAACTGGAGCATGTGTCTTAGGATACAATTTCTTTCAAGCTAGCAAGATGAACAACATAGCATCCAGAGCAGTGGATACAACATATAAGATTGTAAAGAAATGAACTCAATTGGATCTATTAGAACTTCTACTCAAGCAGTTAGAAGAAAACTTGAAGACAATAATAAATGAAAAATCAAATTCATGTAAGTATGGTTCCCTTATCATGTGCATATTCTTCTACTTCCAAGAATCTTTTCCATCAATAGGAGATGTGAAACGAGATACAACAAGACCATCCATCATACAGATTAGTGAGTTTATAAAATCACTGGGAGAAAATTTTGAGTCAGTCATGGATGATTACTTTACTAGATTCAAGGAGAGAATGCAAAAAAGAGTAAGGATCCCTGAGTAATTAATTGAGAAATTCAAGACTGATATATGTTTCATTGTAGACACATACATCAAACCTGTTGTACCAAGAACAGCATGGCTACAACCACTTGAATATGAAGTGAACATAGATCAAGCATCCAATGCAATTAATGCATTAATAAATGAGCCAATTGATAAATCACAACCCAAGTTTGGCACCTATGAAGAAGCCAAAGAAAGAATAAAAATGGCTTGGTTGTAAAGAAGATAGATAGGAAGAAGGATAAAATGGTCAACATAGAAAACTGAAACATAGAAAAGAGGGCCAACAAAAAGAAGAAAGTTCATTAGAACTAAGGAGGACATTAAGGACACTGAATAGGATGAAGCTGTTCAACAAGAAAAGAGTAAGATCCCTAAAACCATTAATTAGGTATGTGCACAAATGATTAAGTCAGGATCCATTACTGAGTCCAAAGTTAGAAGATGGTTAACTCTGGATCCCTTGGACCAGACCAAGATTGAAGAGAAAATTATCAAAATGATGAGTACATTTAAATATGTACCAGTACAATTTTATGACAAAATGCCCAATGAACTATATGACAAACTATCTTCCACATGGACTTATGCATTGAAGAATGAGAAAGAGGTAAGGGAAAGAGTCCTTGTTATTCTTATGCCTCCCGAATCCAAAATGGAAGAAATAAAGGAGATGATGGAGAAACATGCACAAGATTTCTCACCCAATATGAGAGCTTACAAGATACTAGAGGGCAAGCTAATAGACCTAGAGAAGGACAACAACAAAATTTGGAGTAAGATACTCAATAGACCTACTAAGAAGGCAAGCCCCAAGAGAAAACTTCTCACAAATGAACCACACAATGATGCCTCTACGGATAAACTTGGCCCAGAGCACATACTAATTAATGACACTGAAGATGTCACAACAGTAGAATTGGACAAAGAGGAAATGGACACTACATGCAAAAATAATATGGATGTTGTAGATGAGACATGGACAGACACTACTATGGACAACATTGTGGATAATACAATTATTGACATCACCGATGATCCAGCAGATGAAATTCAGAAAGATGAAGATGTCACTATTGCCAAGGACCAGACCGATGGACATGACACTACAATTGATATTTCACATGTGAACATACCAGGAAACATACCAATATCGATGGAAACCATCAATATACTCCAAGAAAAGGAGAAATCACCTACCAAAGATGAAAGCATACACAAAGACAAGGGTGATGCTGAACAAAAAGATGCATCTGAAGAATGAAAGGACACATCTAAAGAACCAAAAGATGCTACTAATGTACAGAAAGACAAATCTACTGATCAGAAAAGTGAAGAAGAGCAGTAAGAAAAATATGGAGAGCAGAAAGAGAAAAGTGAAGGAGATAAGAAAGATGATACACTAGGGAATAAAGAATAAAAATTTGCAGATACACCCAAGGTTAATGAGGAGATGTCTTCACCTAACCGACAGGTTGACACCAAGAAGAAGGTAAAAGAAAATACATCTACCAAGCCTTCACCAATCACTTTAGAGAAGAATAGTAGTTCACACATCTGCATCCACACAAATCTCAAAGAAGAAGAAGAAAAAGAATAAGACTGCAGTTACTTTAGATTAAATTATTGAGATTCCAGTATGTGATCCTAGAACATTGGATCCAACTGAACTAAAAAATTATGCAAGACTTTGTGAGAGAAAATTTATCCAAGATAAGCTTATGAAGGCAACAACAGAAACAAAGGTACTCAAAAATACAAAAGACATACTACAATAGATAGTACCTGACACTAACATTGATCAAGATACTCCTATACTTGATCAATTGGTCATTCTCATAGAAGCTATCACATCTCATAATGTAGATGTTGAAAAGGCAATTGAAGAACGAGTAGAATAGAAATTCCAATTCAAAGTAGCAGAGAAAATCAGCCAATAAGTGGCAGAGAAGAAGGTGAAGCTATCTGAACTTGTATGTACATTGGACCCCATTATTTCAAAAGTTATAACCTTAATCCAAAAGTTATGCACTTTAGATCAACTCACTAGGTATTATAGTGAGAAGATAGCACAAATTGATGTTGATCTACACGCAAGTGCACAAGGTCTCACTAACAGTGAAGATGCAATCAAATTGCACTATGAACAACAAAAGCAAGAAATAAAGTTGAGAAAAGACATTCAAAATGAAGACTCAAAGTATAGAGATGAGGTAACCGAGCTCCAAGCTCTAATTTTACCCAATCTCACATTACTGTAGCAGCACATGAGACTAGCAAAAACACTGGTTGTCACCCCAAAAATATCTGTCCTAGACAACATTTATGATATGTATGCCAAAATTGCATTAGAGCACATGGCTTTGGAACACCTTAAAGAGAAATGGGAACAGATGATGGAAGAAATGACAAACTCTCATTCCCACATTCTGGACAATCTGTAAGTTACACATTTTTGCCAATATTTTGACAAATTGTAAGTTGTATGTCCTTGTCCTTAATATCAAAAAAGGGGGAAATGATATGTTCATATATGTTCAACATATGAACATAATAAGGTGAAAATGAGAAATAAAGAAAGGAAAGTATAAGTATACATGTACATATATACTATATTGCATACAGTTAGGGGGAGTCATATAAAGACAAGATATATACATGGTGTAAATACTAAACATTTTAGTATTCATGCACATATCAGTTTTTTATACTAATGTCAAAGGGGAAGATTGAAGACATTATTTTTCTATTAGTATGCAAAAGGAAAATAGTTTCTGAAAGTACAGATATTATAGATCACCGAATGTGTGAAGTTCAAGAGACACCCAATGAGACAAATCTCAAGAAAAATTGAAAGAGTAGAAATAGAGGAACCCGACAGAGCAAGGGAAATCGACAGAAAGTTCAATCAAAGGAACACTGAAAGACAGGCAAACTAATTTCAGAGCAAACTGAGCATTAGACACCGAAAGTCAGTTACATCCCAGAAAAAGTGGATCTGACTTCCACGTCAGATAAAACACTCATATTCTATTTACAAAGTTTTGTTTTGTTTTAAAACCATTACTTAAGGGACAAGAAACATTATTGTAATTGTTTTAATCAGTCTAACTAATTCAAAACATGCAGACTAGGAGATCAAGGTCAAGTTGTAAACCTGTGATCATAGAGTTAAAGTTGTAATACGTGAAACTTAATTAGGTCAATCTATCTTATAAATAGATGTTGTAATCATTCAATATAACATAGGAGAGGATGAATTTAGCCAACGAGCACATCTATGGATCAGACTGAGAGTTTCAAGAAGCAGAATAGAAAAAAGATTAAATTGGTTATCAAGAACCGAGAACAGAGGCTACCGAGAAATAGATGTATTATTCAATCACTTTAGGTGATACATATATACATGTAATCTTGAATGGATCTATAATCAACAATAGTAGATTGCATACACTCAGGTCAATGAGTAATTTGCTTACATTCTAACAAGTGAAGCAAAGTGTAAAAATCCTTTCAAGGAAGGTGGATTTAACAATCCTATTGTAAATCTCTTAACTGAGTGGACATTAAACAGTATTGCTAAAGCTCTTAATAGAGTAGATCTTAACAGGTCTCCACATAATACTCCTAATAGGGTAGATCATCAGAAGTGATCAAATTGTAAGCCTTAATCGGCCCCTTCCAATCTGCAGATAGTGAAGATTTTGTGGGTGCCATCACCACCATAGTTTTTACCTTCTTATAGGGGTTTTCTGTGATATCATATCATGTGTTATGATTCAATTACTTTCATGAACATTTCTATGAATGTTTACATGTTTGATTAAGTTAACGGATTGATATGTCTTACAGAAAGATAGTATAGAATAGATGGTTGGATAAAGAATTGATTACATAAAGGTTAAAGGATAAAAGAGATAAAAGTTTTAGAGGTACTGATTCACCCCTCCCCTCTCAGTACACACTTCCCATTATTTCCAACACTCACTATCCCTAATTTTTTAGGTGCATAACTAAGGAATTCACTATTGCAAAGATAAGTTTGACAACAAATATATATCTTTACAATGTTACTTAGAGTACTGTTTTCTAGTAGGCATAGAGAAAATATGAAAAGATGTAGTATCTCCTTATCAACTTCTGTAATATTTCTATCTAATTTGATAATTCACACTTCTGCTCTTTATTATATGCATTACTCATTCTTCACATTTGATCCATACATATTTTTCAATAACCTCACACACACCCTTGTAAAACTCATCCATTTCTTCTCTTATATATAGCGATTTATCCATCATAAAAAACATCAAGGTTGGCCATGATAAATATAATTATTATTAGTACAAAGTTATCCATTATAAGAAAAATATTAAATAAAGTTCACCCTAGGAGATAAAGGGGCCCCAATTGCATCTCAATGAGTCTTCCCTAAATGATATGATCAAATTACATACATCATATCATCCTCCAAATCCACTCCCAAAGGTTACATGTAGAAAGGAATTAAAATGTGTTACCACTCAGCCCAAAAATACTCTCCAAAGCTCATAGCACCATCCAAATCATGGCATGCCATAACATGGTCATCCATAACCTCAAAACTCTTTTGTTATCCTATATCTGATCCAATAATAATCAAATCTAGTCATCGCAAATAGTTGATTCGTCTAGGAGCCAACAAATCAATCTTCACTTACAAAGAAAACTATCAAAACATATATGAACTGAAACACTTCATAAACTGTCTAACTGTGTCCACCAAAGAGCATACCCTAAAATAACAATGTGGAATATTATCCAAGCGTACCCAATCCTTTCCTAACAACTAGCCTAACTATCAACCAACATCACCACATAACTTCATCATATAATTAGTTGGGGGTCTAAAAATATGATATTGCAATATTCATAGTGCATATCCATTATAACCACAACCACAAGCCATCATCATATTATGTAGAGGAATGCAAACAATTTTCCCATAATGTCTTCAAATACTCTTTATTATATACCTTCTTTTATACTCTTTATTATATACCTTATTTTCATACTTCTATCTTTTGGATATAACATATACTATCTTAGAATCATCATTAGAGTATATGAATACTCAAAACCAAATTCTTAATGTCCTTCAATTATTCAGCCCAGCATATCAATCATTAGATACTCTTTTATGCACCCCATAATTCAAATCTTTTTTATCAACAAATAATTATTCAAATATCATTCATCAATAAATAATCCTAATTCAAATATTCTTCACTCATAAATACTCATATCATCTAACTATACACCATCAACAATTCACAACCTTAGAAATTTGACATCAATGCCACCAAGAGTTGACATCAATGACAACACAGAGCATACACTGCAAACATTTTCTAGTGAATTTTATCATATATACTCATTGCAATGATATGATATTATATATTTCTCTAAATAAGTGATGTTCATTCTAAAATACCTTTGATTCATTCTCTAAGATAGTGTGTCTTATCTGAAAAGTTATAGAGTAGTGAGATTCCTTGGCATTTAGTCTAAAATAATCATTGCAAAACTATTTTTCAGAGTGTGAGTTCGATATCACCATATTTTTTCCCTCCTTGGGCTTTCCACGTAAAAATATTTGTTTTCCTTTGTATTGTATATTATTTCCTTCTACGTATGTGATGAATTCGCTGAATGGGTAAAAATTGATTAAGTTTTAAGATATGTTGATTCACGCCCCCTTTTCAGCATCTGAGTGTTTTCAATGTTAACACCATATTATTTACTTTATATAAATTGTCAATGTGAATTAGAATTCATAGGTACCCTTTACATAAGGCACAATCATAAATTTTATATAGAATTGTATAGGAAGAAAATTGATTTTTATTGTTTTGATTAGGTTTGAGATGTGTTGTATTTCCTTAACCTTTATATTTAATTGTAATTTGTATATTTAATGTGATTAAGCATATAGGTGGAAGGAAGATAATGTGTTCCTCTTTTATCCCCAAATGCAGAAATGAAAGATCCAAATTGATCAACCAAAAAAGGATCAAAGCATAAATGAATCAATATATTGGAAATAAGAATAAAGAAGGAGATCCTAGGTTTCCCTCTTAAAATGTGTGTGAATGAATGTAAATGTGTGACAGATTTAGAATAATTAAGGATATGAATTCAAATATATAGGAGAAATGCACTAACCTTAAAGAATTGCAGATCTGAAGAATGCTATTTTCTAATTTATGTACTCAGTTTCTAGAAAATCTGAAGCCTGATCTGGAATAGAAACGCAGAGAAAGACAAAACGCAAAAATATTTTTCTGATCCAACAACATCTTGAGAAAAAGGTCAACCTTGACCCACAAATATCACCCTTGACCCAATAATATTGACCTTGGCCTGCACAGGTCAGACATAAAATATGTTCATGGATCCCAAAATTTTGTTGAAAAGGGTATCCAGATCTGAGTTCAAATCTGCAGTCCTGAACTTGTACCTACAAGAAAAAGAGGTTTGTTTGTTGGGGGGGGGGGGGGGGGGGGTTTGCCTTAGTCAAACCTTGATTTAGGAATTAATCTTGAAATCAATAAATTATAGAATGCTAGCAAGTAGTAGAATTGAATCTAACAATGAAGCTATGATATTTAATAGATATGAAATTATATTTCGAATGTAAGTAAGTATGAAAATATGAAAGCTTGGACTCAATTAGAAACCATAAACCTCCATGATTGTATGCTTGGAATCCACCTTGAAGATAATGAATAAGTCTTGAGGATGCACAAAGGATCTTGAAGGAAGATCACACCACCATGATGGCTAGATCTAGGGTTTGAATGATGAATCTTGAATGTTGGAACCAAATCCCTTCAAAGGCTTGAGAGCTTGAATCCTTGATCTTCAATGGAGAAATTGAATTCTTGAGAGGAATAATTGAACACCTTGAAAGCTTGGAAACATGTATAACAATGGATGCTTGAACTTTTTTCTTGATTTCACTTGGAGAGAATTAGAATTGCCTCTTGCGTCTTATGCTTGATGGTTAGAGAAAATGAGAGGAGAAAGCTTCCTTTAAAATGAAACTAGGGAACAATATTATAGAGAGGATGACATAGGGTAATTAAATTCCAATTAGACCCATACCCCTAGAAGAGGACCTATATTAAATATAATTTAAGATTTGCCGCTTCGGAACCCAAAACAGCTGACCTGAAAGCAGGAAAATGAATTTTGATGACCTCCAACAGCCGACAGGCTTCCAAATTTGAAAGGGGGACCCAAGTCAAGGTCAAGGTTGATGTTGACCTAGTTCAAGGTTGATTTTGACCCTAACCTAGGTCAAGGTTGAGGTCGACCTTGACCCAGGGGGTCAGAACCCCTGGAAAATGTGCCAGGTGGGATAGAAGGTGCCTAGAGAGGCCCAATCAAGGTCCTAAATAGGCATAGAAGTAGAGGATGATGCAGTAAAGAGGGATGATATGATGGTGGTCAAAAACATCCCCCAAGGAGGGCTTAACCTTCTTAACATGGAAGTGCTTCCATTTTAAGATGATACATTAAGCCCCTTCTTTAGCAAAAGTATGTAAATCAAACATGCTTTCGGTACAGCTAGAAGAAAGACTCTGGTGGATCGCAATGAGGTAGAACATCACTAGGTCAAGGACATGAGCCCCTAGACTTCTAAATCAACATACATGCATAAAGAAATGGAATTAAAGAGCAGTCAATCATAGGAAACATACATGATTACATAAGCAAGACAAGAACAAAGCTATAGATAACATAGATTCATGATCTAATCCTACTAGCATGAAAGTGAAAAAGAGAGAAAAGAGATAGTGATTTACTTGCCTAGTAATATTCCCACCTTAATATGAATCACCAAGGAGGGAGAGCCCAATAGGTTCACCCATAAACCGTGCTTGTAATTGTAATGCGTCTTCTAACGGCTTTTTAAAATATCCATAGATCCATATTCTTGTATCATTATGAATATAAAATGCATGTATTTTCATGATTTAGCAACGTATGTGGATTACCTTCCAAGGATTTAGAATATTGTAAAATTAAGAATGTGTATCTCTCTAGGATTTAGCAACTTATGTGTGTTACCTTCCAAGGATTTGGCAAAAAATAAAAATAAAAATGTGTGTCTCTTCAGGATTTATCAACTTATGCGCATTACCTTTCGGGGATTTAGCATGTTCTAAAATGTAAACTAATGTAAAATACAGTACAAGGGAGACCCTATATATGCCCCCCTCCTTATCATGACTACCCACTAGGCAGGATAAGGGAGAGAAAAGAGGATACCTACTTCATAAGGTAAAGAGATATCCATTTTAACAACAATATACACTATATCCTTAGCAAAGAGTATTGACCCTTACCTCTAAGAGCATAGATAATCATGAAATGGATATGTCGCATAGGAAAAAAGGATCCTCAAAGAGGAAGAGATCTTATCATCAAGACCCCCACCGTAGAGGAGTGCTTAGGATGAAATGTCATCTTCTAAAGAAAAGAGGGACAAAAGATTAAATCATCAAGCCCCCTGTGATGAAGAGGAAGAGGAATCCCGAAATGAAGGACTCAAACTCTAACCCAAAGAAAAGTCAAGATTTTATCAAAAGCATAGCTTTCAAAATAAAAAAGAGGTGATGACCTAGGACAAGCACCTCTCATATAAGAGGGTATCCATAGTTAAAAACATACATGTTTATAAGGAAATAATGTTATATGATAAACAAATGCCACTAGGTTAAGGAAAGTAGATCCTTAGATAGAGGAAGAAAGAGAATACCTTTCCCCCCAAGGGTGAAAGCAAGGGATATACAAAATTATATCAAGAGATATTGTAGCAAAGAGATATCATATGAGAAGTGAAAAAGTAACCCTTATGAGGGATAGCGCACTATTCAGTTTCCAAGGTGAGAGATTTATCAACCATGGAAACCCAATGTCAAACAATGAAATAGGTTATAATCAAGGACATAGATCCTTAATGCAAACCAAAATTTTCATGTATGATTGGGTATCACAGATAGATACTACTTAACCATGGGAAAATTTGATCCCGAGAAGATAGAAAAGAAGGAGATGCCATCCTTGCCCCCCAAGTGTAGGGACAATGATGAAAGGGGACCTATTATATTGCTCACAATACTATGCAAGACAAAGAGCCCCCAAAGATTAGGATAAATTTTTTTACATAATATGGAGTTCCATAATAGGAACATAAATGTTATTTAGAGAAAATAGGGTTGAAATACAACTCATTGCCACATGATATATAAATAATTTCACTATCAATGAGCTGCCTAATCTTATGAAGTAAAGCATGACATTCGTTAGAGTGATCTTGAAATCTATGATAGACACAAAAAGGAAGAATCTTCAAGTATAGACTACGTTTCTTTTTGTGTTTAGGTCTAGTAACCTCTTGGTCAAATTCCTTCATAGGGTCATCATGTTTTGAAGTGTTATTTGAGATGTTGGTAACATTGCTATGTTGTTTTTGAGAATTAAATCCTAATCCATAAGAATTCTCATGCCCCCCATTCTGCAAGGGCATTTGAATTCCCTGTTTATTCTTAACACATCCTTGACTATGGAATCCTTGTTTAACTAGTAAATGATAACCATGACCATAACAAGAAGCCATATGAAAAGAAGTCAATTGAACTTCAGTAGTCACTATGTCATCATTAGTATGTTTGATAGATTCACAAGAAGGAAAAATAAAGGAATACATCCTAGGAGAAGATGGGATAGGAGCTTTATTCTTCATAGGATTATCACTAAGAGCTAGAACATTAATGGAATTCATATCATTCCCCGCTAATGTCTCATTAATAGAAGAAATCCCAAATGGAGGTAAAGAATCTATAATGTTTTCTTCTTTCTCTAAAATGTCTACATAAGGAGAGTGTGCTTTAAAAAAAGAGTCATCATCATGTATGAATATGTCATCCATTAATAAATCACCCTCTTGTATCAAATTATCTTTACAAGAAGGGGATAAGTCAATGTCTTTATCCAAGGGTTCATCCCAAAAAGTAGAATCACCCATAATGGCTTCATGAGGAAGAGAGTAATCAACATCCAAATCCAAAGGTTCATCCCAAATAGGAGGATTATCTTCCCTATGGATAAAGCACATTGTAGGAGTGCCTAAATCTTGATCCCTAAAGGGGGAAGAATTATATTCTAAAGTAGGCTCATAGAAAAGACATATATTAGGAGAAGTAACATCTATCCTTAACTCACTTCTATGGTAAAGGTCAATTGAAGAGATTGTAGAGGAG
>MU224350.1:1608509-1626027 GCA_018584345.1 Thuja plicata | reverse complement strand
AGGATATTGTTTTAGTCCTTAGCAATTAGGCTTTTCTTGTCTCTGAACTCTGAATCAGGATTAAGAGGTAACAAGATTCAAATTGACATTGCAAGCATTTTGGTTCATACAAGAAAAATCCCTAACACACTGATAACACCTTTATCAAACTAGTTGTATCGAGGATAGCATGGTTAGCTCCACTTGACTATGAAATCAACATAGATCAAGCAATAAATGCTATTGATGAATTGTTGAATGAACCATTGGACAAGTCACAAGCTAAGTTTGGAACTTATGAGGAAGCCAAGGAAAGGATAAAAACTGGCTTAGTTGCGAAGAAATTTGATAGAAAGAAAGAGAAAATGGTTAATACTTTGAAGAAAAATTTGTCGGTAAATGAAGAGGAAATAGAACAGATAGAATAAATTGAGGGTCAGTCACCCATCAGTGAAGCTAAGAAGGTGAGTGAATCAGAATCCATAGAGTCTGATGTGCCACCCTCAAAGAATCCTAGAAAAACTATTGCATAGAGGACAAGGAGTCAAAATACTAATGCAAACTCACCACCTTCCAAGAAAGGTCAAGTAAAGACCTATAAAAGAAAGCCTCAAACTAGGAAAAGGGACCTGGAAAAAAGAAGAAGGCTAATCAGAACTAAGGAAGACATAGAGGACACCAAAAAAGATGAACAATCCATCAAGAACACACTTCCTTCTAGAATTTATGAGGTATGTACAACTACCATCAAGTCAGGCTCAAATCATAAAGCCTAAGATTAGGAAATGGCTAACATTGGATCCCGAGGATCAAAATAAGATAGAGGAGACAATTATCACAATGATGAGCATATTCAAATATGTTCCAATACAGTTTGAAGACAAAATGCCTAAAGAACTTCTAGAGAAACTCTTAGCTAGGTGGACATATGCTCTAAATGAAGAGAAAAAAATAAGGGAAAGAGTCCTAGTTTCAGTTATGCCACTTGAATCTAAGATGGAAGAGATTGAAGAAATGATGAAGAAACATTCCAACAGGTTCTCACCAAAGTTAAGAGGCTACAAAGTCCTACAGGGACATCTAATTGAGCTAGACAGAAAAAGTGAGGTAGAATGCAAAAAGATAATTGAAGTACCTAAAAAGGACACAAGTCCTGAGCCACAAATAGCACTCACCAACAAGCCACATAATGAAGGAGATCAGGCTAAACCGAGCCCTGAACATATTCTTATAATGGAAGAGGATGTTAATGAAGAAGCATTGAACACAAAATCTAACAAGGGTATGGACACTACAGATAAAACATGGCCCGATAATACTATCATTGATATTACAGGAGGAGATCCTACATATGAGGTACAAAAGATGAAGTATTGTCCCAGCCCAAACCGACAAACAAGACACAACTACATATGTTGCACAGGTGAATATACTAGGCCAGATGCCACTGTTAATACAAGATATCAACATAATCTCACAAAAGGAAAAGTCACCCGAGTCTGACGCAAGCATACCCGAGGATAAGAGTAATGATGAATAGAAAGATACAACTGATGAACAGAATGTAGTAGATGGAGAACCAAAAGAAATAAATGGAGAAAAAAAAGACAAAGGTGAAGAAGAGAAGAAAGATGATGTTACTCCTAAGCATACTGAAGGAGATGTTGCAGATAAGCTGAAGGTTGATGTGGAGATGTCCACTCCCAACCGACATGCACATATCGAGCAACATGAAAAAGACACAACACCACAAAAGCCTTCATCAAGAAAATCTAACCAAGAAAAGGATCTTTCTTTGGTGCTACATTCAAGTTCTTCCCACTCAGCATCCAAGAAGAAGAAGAAAACAAAGAAGACCAAGCTACAGGTAACACTCAATGAAATTATTGAAATACCAAAGTGTGATCCTTCTACATTGGATTTTTAATCTCGCCAAGAGTATGGGGAAATATGTCAAAGGAAAGCTATGCAAGAAAAGCTAAGGAATGAGCACAAAGAATCCCTAGTGTTAGAAACTACAAGTGATATATTGATACAAATAGTGCATGACATAGATGTTGATCAAGATGCCCCCATCCTTGATCAACTTTATGTTCTAACCAAGGCCATCACATCTCAGAATGTGGATGTACAAAAAGCAATTGAAGAACGAGCAGAAAAAAAATATCAATACAAATTGGCAGAAAAGATCAGCCAAGAAGTGGCAGAGAATAAGGTAAAGCTCTTAGAACTTGCAAATAAATTAGATCCAATAATTTATGAAGCTATTGCCTTAATACAAAAGTTGTGCACTTTAGAGAAATTCACTAAGGAAAATAGTGATAAGATTGCACAAATAGATTTTGATCTAAATACAAGTGCACACAGTCTAACCAAAAATCAAAATGCAATCGAGATGCATTTGGAAAAGATTATGAAATCTAGAAGGTTGAGACAGGAAATTCTACAGGCAAAAACCAAGTTTAGAGATGAGGTTACCGAGCTACAGGCTCTAATGCTACCAAATATTACACTTCTGCAACAACACATGACTTTGGCAAGATAGTTAATTCCCACCCCAGAGATGTCTGTAGCAGACAACATCTATGATATGCATGCCTGAATCACAGTGGAGAAAATGGCTCTTGAACACCTATAGGAGAAATGGGAGAAACTATTGGAAGACATGAAGAATTCCCATTACCATATTTTTGATAAGTTGTAAGTATACACCTTTGCCCTTACTATCAAAAAAGGGGGAGAATGATATGATACAAAGGGGAAAATGATATGAAGATAAGGTGAAAAGGGAGTATAGTATAAAGGCAAGTGTACATGTATATACATATAATATACCAACATATACAAAGGGGGAGTCATAATGACAAGGTGAACACATGGTGTACATACTACACATTTTAGTATTTTGCACATATCAATTTTTGATACTAATGTCAAAGGGGGAGATTGATGACACTTTTTGTCATTAGTATGCAAAGGGAAAATAGTTTTTGAACCATCGGTAACAACTAAACCAAAAGAAAGGATTTGAGTACAAATTGAAAGTACAGATAACAAAGGTCACTGAAAGTGTTAAGTTCAAGAGAAACTCGACAAGACAGATCACAACAGAAACCCGACACAATTTGCATAGTTCAACCCGAAAAGTTGAAGTGTAAATTGACAGAGAAAAAAATACAGGAACCCGACAGAGCAAGGGAACCTGACAAACAATTCACAGAAGGAACACTGACAGACAAACAATAGAGCAACCCGAGCATCAGTCACCAAAAGTCATTTATATCCTGAGAAATGTGTATCTGACTTCCACGTCAGATAAAACACTTATGTTTTATATTTAGCATTTTGATTTGATTTAAAACCATTTCTTGAAGGACAAGCAATGTAATTGTAATTGTTTTAATTAGTCTAAGTGATTGAAAACATGCAAACTAGGAGATCGAGGTTAGGTTGTAAATCTTTGATCATAGAGTTATCTTTGTAATATGTGAAAATCATTTAGGTCAAATCATTGTATAAATAGATATGCAATCTATTAGAACACATGCGTGTGATGATTAATGTAGCCGAGGAGCACATCTATGGATCAGACTAAGAGTTTCAAGCAAGAACAACAAAAGATGAATTAGGTTATCAAGAACTAGATTCAAGGCTACCAAGCAACAGAGGTATTGATAAATCACAATAGGTGATACATTACACATGTAATCTTTAATGGATATGTAATCACCAATTGTAGATTTCACATACTCATGTCATTGAATATGTTTGACTACATTCTAACAAGTGTAGAAAATAGAAGAAATCCTTGTGAAAGGTGGATTTAAAAATCCTTTGTAAATCTCTTAACTGAGTGCACACTAATCGGTGTTGCTAAAGATCTTAACAGAGTAGACCTTAACTAGTCTCTACATAATACTCCTAACATGGTAGATCATTAGAACTGATCAAAATTGTAAGCCTTAACTGACCCCTTCCATTCTGCAGATAGTGAAGCTTTGCGGGTTTCATCCCCACCACAGTTTTTACCTTCCAACAGGGGTTTTCTGCATTATCAAATCTTGTGTCATGTGTCTATACATTTCATGAATGTTTCTATGAATGTTTTACATGCTTATTGAGGTAATGATTTGATATAACATACACAAAGATAGAATAGCATACATGGATGGTAATACAATTGATTACTAAAAGGATAAGGGTTTAAGTGATAAGAGGTTTGAGGGTACTGATTCACCCTTCCTCTCTCAGTACACCATTCTATTATTTCCAACATTAAGCTCTTAAGAAAAAGATTCCCAGCTCACAAGCACGAGGAATCTCACATTGCCAAGCTTCCTAATTTACCCAAATCTTAACAAATCATTAAGGCTACCTCTGTTTAATCCCTCATCAGATTAGAAATGTCTTAAAAGGTGATTCAAGTAAAGTTTAAATCAAATAATTTCTAATAATTTACTAAAATTAGCTACCATTGATAAATAATTCAAAAATGGCTTTAAATATGGAACTCAAGTACTGTAAGATTATGTTTTCAAAGAAAAGAAAAAATTGGAAGGATAGTAAGCTTACCACACTCAAATTTGATGGATAACATTAATGAAAGTTTCAAGGCAAAGAAAATAATAATAATAATAATAATAATAATAATAATAATAATATTAATATTAATATTATTATTATTATTATTATTATTATTATTAATCATAATAATAATAATAATAATCATCATCATCATCATCATCATGAACTATAACTGATTGAATGTTTGAAGATGATAAGTTGATGATCACCGAGCTACAAAAATGAATGCAACACATTAAATCAGTTAATGTATTGTATTTCCATTGATTTCAACTTGATATGGTTTGATTTTTCATACCCATACTATCATAACCTTGAAGATCTGAAGAGACAAAGTTTATGTGGTTGGTAAAACATAAAAGGTCTGTCATGCCCCGCCAGGGAACCTAGGAGGACAAGCCAACTAACTACTAAGAGATGTGAATATATATTTTTTTAATGAAATATTATAACTAATCTAAGTCCCCACAGGTTCCCTGACACTGTTATTCAAGAAACATAATCCAATCTAATAATTTGACCATTAAGGCATTGATTGATTAATATAAGTTTGCAATTCATTCCTTTACTCTTAACATTAAGTTACATGTATAATCTTACCCTCAATCCTAATATTTTAACATGCATCCATGTGAGTTATCCTTTACTAAACTTATGTCATTATTTACACTATTCATTAAGCAGTTAGATGAAAGATAAATATTCGGTAGATATGCAATGTCCTATATACTTTATTATTTCATACGCATCTGTGAAACATAGTAACCATAATCCAATATTAAATTTTATAGCTATTTACTCATAGATTGATTAACTCATAATAGTTTTCCACAACCATACATCAAGGGATAGCACATTCATTCATAAATACATTATTTCATACTAAGTCTAAGATCATTTCTTGGATACCAAAATTAATAAAAGATACGTGAATAAATACCCTAAACAATTATCTTTTCATAATGATAACATATAATATTTTCCCATTCCTTTTTCTTAGATCTACCCATTCAGTTATACATTTATTTTAATTACATTGATATACATCATATCATTAGATCCAATGATTTATAAGAGATTTATTTTACAAGAATGCACATGCATAAGCACATCTTTACATATACAATAAGAAGTCTTCAAAACTGATAATCCAGAGGGAACATGAGCCAAGAACATCCATCTGACCATGAATAGTACCTCAATATAAAAAGATTAACCACCCAAAAACGTGGATCCAAAAAGATTCCACTCCCTCATGCTAGTAGACAGAGACCAAGGTCCACGCAAGAAGGTAATAACTAGGATACTCCTAAGGTGATGATAGCCCTTCCCAAAACATCACACAACTAAAAACACAAAAAGATCACAGGGACATAAAGCACATTGGTAGGAAATCTAAGACACATGCTAGGTGAGTGTCATCGCATAGCCCTCACCCCTTGGGTTAGCCTGGTCAGCCACTCTAGGCCCCGGCCCCCAAGTAGGCACATGCAGAACTGAACATCTTTCATAGGGATGAGACTATCTGATTGTGCTATCGCAATAGCACCTTCTCCCACTCCCATCCGTAGCCTCTACTAGAACTATCGGCATGGGCGAGGCTTATCTTAGTTAATGTGTAGTTCCCTTACCATAAATTTATTAATGTTATCACTTGATTAAACAATTCACCAGTGGATTACCCTGGTACTAGCCACTTAGGGCCCCGACCCCACACTGTGAGCCACTCACCTAGTGCTCGTAGGTTCCCTACCAAAACAAGTCTCAAAAGAAGATAAGGAATACATCATAATAAACAAGAAGCCATTATAATGGCACAACATCAAATAATTGGGTTTAGGAAACCACTAGTTGTCATGAATCCTTTGGACAACCCTAAACCACACTCAGGTACTCAGGTGGATAAAACACTTCCATATTGCATCCAATGCATCTAAAAGGGATTCACAATACACAATAACATCATGAAACTCATAAAAACATAAATTATAACATCATACTAATCCAGGATTGGGTTTAGGGGATCATTGATTGATCCTAATCCACCAGATAGTCGTAAACCCTAATCAGACATTCAAGATGGTAGATAACACATAAGAAGACATCAAAATGCACCAGTCATCAATTATTATGCAAAAACCATATAACCAGTTCCTTTTGGTACCAACTCAAACCACAAAACATCATAACAAGATCATAATGCCGAAACATGTTGATTCCTGAAATTTGGCTAAGTCTGAAATTTCCTAAAACCTTCAAATTCTAGAATCTTTATTTGAACTCCTAGGAGGTTGAAACCACTCTCAAACATCCTGGAAGTTATTACATAAAATGTAACTTAAAGTATAAGGAATTAAAAGTATGTAGCTTATACTTAAATGTTACATTTTATGTTCTGCCCTAAGGCTGAAATCGGACTGAGACCACCCAACCCTAATCTGGGTTCCCAAACTATCCAAAACTTATGACAAGTTTCTAAATGATCATAAACATAATATCATATGAAAACCAAGTATTTTGAAATTTGAACAACTTCTAGGACCAACCCCGGGTCAAACCAAACCCTAAACCCTTTCAGAAACCCTAAAAATCAAACTGGAAGAGTCCTGTGCAGGTGGAACCCTAAGCTGCATAGGTGGTTCAACCTATGTAGGTGGTGCTTTCTGCGTAGGTGGTCACACATCTTGCGTAGGTGGTGCCCAGTTATGTGCAGGTGGGAAAAGTCTGTGCATCTCAGAGGCAACAACTTGCAGATTGGCCTCTTGGGTAAAACTAGGTAAGATGGAGGTCTAGAAAGCAGAATCTGAGAGATAACTAGTTGAGATCCCTCTGTTCTCCTTCCAAAACATCCCTCAAACCCATCCTACCTTTGAGGTATGTCTGTTCCATTCCTGCCACTAGATGAAAGGTAAAGAAGGATAATCTCAAAACATACTATCTAACAATGGAGAGAGAGAGAGAGAGTACTGCAACTCACAAGCATCAAAGGATGAAGGTTCAAGGTAATGGATATCTCATCTAATGGAGACAAATTCATAAAGAAGGATAGATGACATGAACACACACTATCATTACCTATCCTAAAGATAGTCAACAACTTTTCAATAATACAAGAAAGAAACATAGCATTACAACCATTACAGATTTCCTCTGAACAATACCATACAATAAAACACACACATCAAGAAAAAAATTCATATGAAAAGGATTCTCTTTCCAGGTAGAACCTACCTAGAATCCTACAGAGAAACCTTCGAAGAAGTTCCCAGCCTACTCCAGCCAATTCCAACTCCTTCAAGATTTTAAATCATAGAGTTTTCCTCCGAATGTCACCACCAATTTCCTCAATATTCTTTTGGTTGTATGTCAGTTTCCTATTTTCCTCCCCCTTACTCTACAATTCTCCTTTCATAAATATGGTGTAGGATTGGTTGCAAGGGAAATTTCAACCGATGCAACTTTCGACAACCATATATTGGTTATTAGTTTAGACTTTAATAGTTCATAGATAAATTAATGTGTAGATAGTTTCCCGAGAATGCTTTTAGTTTATTAAGTACTTTAGCTACTATTTTTTTATTATCATGTTGTAAGTAAATTATTTTACTTTATTCTCACTTTCACTTTAGATAAAGATTAGTTACTTTCTCTTTTTAAAGAATAATAAGTAGTTTATCTTTATTTTATCCAAGGATGAAGTGGATTTAATTACACACAATAGTTGATCCCTTCATTATAATAACAAGGACACATAAATAAATAAATACATAAACACTCACATAAAAACATTTATATAGATATATTAATATAAACATATATATAGACATGCATATGTGTGCACCCATATTCCTATGTGTATATATATCCATGCAAATATTATTATAAAACATACATTAATGAATACACTTGACAAGCTTATTACCATGCATTTAATTCCATAATACTATCACATTATTACTAACCGATTGTCCAACCACAAAACAATATTCAACTAGTCCTAGAGACTATAACAAATATCCACAATGATCAAATACCAAGCAACCATAATCAGACATCAATCCATAATCAAAGGACAAATCCAAAAAGACCCAACCCAAGAACAAGGATCAGGGATAGGCTTAGTCTTGCGGGACCAGGTACTATATCCATAGAAACAACAATGATTGAGGATTTTGCGGCATGCTCAGACCTATGAAGCCAGGTGAAGTCGATGCCTAGTACCTGCAAGCTGCATCACAGAGAAGAAATACATGTGCATTGATGTAGATATTAAAGAAGGCATTGCAAAAAGATGATTGGGATCGATACATTGTGTGGACCTCATCTATGTGAGTAACTACAAATTCATCCTGAATCATGAAAACACATCATGTATATAGGCACGCACACACACACACACACAAGGAATGTAACATGAGGGTTAGAATCTTGAGAATTGGGTTAGTCAATAATCGATACTAATAATAACTCATCATAATAACAAATGTCCTAAATCATTAAGTGACATACAAGATTCATCGAAGGTAGCTTTAGTAGAAGAATGTATCTATATTCATCTAGTACATATCATAACATCCTAACTATTTTTAGAAAGGTATTGAAGGTCCTTTATACATATAGGGAGAAAAACACAAACATAAATGATACCTACAGATAATATGTCTGATATTAGAATTCACAGGTACAAGCTGATGAAATCATTATAAAAAACTTATAGGAAAACAAGTATTAGGCTATAAGAAAACATCTAAAGATCTTACTTCATTCAAAAACTTGTATTAGGGTTAGAGGGGTATTACAAGGTCTGTATACACTGAGTGACAGCGAACACTGAGCAGTTCACAGTGTATACTAAGGACAATAGTAATTGAGAAAGAGTTGATGACCAAGCATAACTGGAGTTATTGATGAAGCATAACTGAAGTTTATGATAGAGCTTAACTACAGTTAAAAAGAGTGACAAAATTGCCTATCTGGCAGAGCTACAATTTAGAGATTGACTAATTGATTATTTTATTTTTAATGATCAGTTAAACTAAAGCATGGAAGGATATTTAAAGCACACTTTATTCACAGTTATCAAGGAGAGATTTATAGAGTAAAAATAAAGGAGAGCTTTACGGGATAAAGCAATGCATGGGGAGTTTTATGGATCAAGGAGAGATCTATGACAAAAATAAGGAGATTGAGCGGCTAATCATGTCTATATAACAAGACAAGGAATTCATTATAAAAGAGAGGAATCCTGAGTATATTTTGTGTGAAGATAGAATTATTCATGCATATCTGATCATATAAGTTGAAGAACAAAGTCAAGGAATTCTGCGGACACTGAAAAACACAGGACAAAGCATTCATCGAGAAGAATAAAGAAAGAAAGAAAAGGAACTGAAGTGTATATTGATCAGAGAGGTATTATTGAACTAACAATAGATTTGAATATTTGAAAATCAAAATTGTATTTTGAATAGATCATTTACTATATCATTTTAACCATTGATTAAGAAAATCTCTTAACCAAGTGGGATTTAACAGTCCTTATTGTATTGAGATACTCAAGAGTATCAAAAGGTTTTCTTGTTGACAACATAGTGAGTGCTAGGTCAAAAGACAAACTGTTGGTTTTAAATCCTCTAACAAGGTCGCACTTAACAGTGTGTATTGTAACCTTTAAAAAGGTTGGCTCTTCACCAAGCTCACTTCAAAAGAGTGAAATTATTTTTTGTTACCGGTCCTAGGTGGTTTTTCCCATATTGGGTTTCCACGTTAAAATCTATGTGTCAAAAGTGTATATTTCTCATTGCATTGATATTTTTTTTACACATTATTGAAACTAGATTGGTCGATTAACTCTAAGTTTATTTGCTACTACTCAGTAAAGTCAAGAAAAGATAAATAGTATATCTTATCGAGTAGTTTATATTTGTTAAAGTTATTTATGGCATACATCTTGATGAAATTTGGGACTGTAAGATAACTAAAGGTATTATATTTGAGAGAATATTTGTTGGTTTAATTTTTGGAATAAATATTAGGGCCACTAATTTACCCCCCCCACTCTCGGTTATTCTAACAATTGGTATCAGAGCTTTGGTGCTTGGAAGAAAATTTTAAAGGGACTTAAGCTAAAGATCACAAGATGAGTAAAAGGGATGTGCCTGAGTTGAACAAGGACAACTTTGCATCATGGAAAATAAGGATAAGAATCCATCTATCTGGTATTGGAAATGATGTTACACAACACATGGATACTGAATATGTTGCACCTAATGGACTTCTTATTGTTGATCAATTGAGAGAGAAACATGAAAACAATTCTATGATGATAGAACTTGCTTCTTCACTAACCGATGTTGAATTTGAAAATGTGAAATCATGCACCTCTACAAGAAAATGTGGGACAAACACAAGCTAGTACATGGAGGAGATACCAATGTGCTGAGAGCTAAAGCTGAAAGCCTGAGAGGAAATTTTGATGACCTGAGAATGAAAGGAGGGAACATCACTTAGTATAGTGATAGAATAAAAAAAAAAGTTGTTAATGTTATCCATGGAGTAGGAGGAGTACTTGATGAAGAAACAGTTGTAAGTAAAATTATGATAACCTTACTACATGTTTATGCTATTAGAGTATCTACAATTCAAGCAATGAGAGCAGTAGCTAATAACAATGTTACTCTTGATAGTTTGATTGGTAGACTTATATCATTTGAGATGAACAACTATGACAATAGTGTCTTACCTACTATTGAGTCTGCATTCAAGTCTTCTCTAAAAATAAGCAAATCTAGTAACAAACACACTATAAGAAATAATAGTGACAGTGATAGTGATGAAAAATAACTTGATGAACTTGAAGCACTAATGGCTAGGATATTACATAGAGGTAAATGAAGATATAAAGGTAAATTACCATTGGTCTATTTTAATTGTAAAAAAAATTGACATTTTGTTGCTAGATGCCCTAACAAGAGAAAATATGAAAGAGACAATGATAGATCTTATGAAAGGAAGTATGACAAAAGTGATGACCGAGACTACAGAAGAAACTAACACTCTGACAGAAGAGATAATCAAGATTACAAGGACAAAGGAAAGAAGGCATTTTACCTGGTTGAGAACAAAGCTAGAAATTATGATATTGATTCTAATGAAGATATAGAGGTAGTATTTGTTGCTATGAAGGATGATTCGGACGAAGAAGAAAGGTATGTTGAAACTGTTAGAATGAATTTAGAATAACTGAGAGGGGGGGTGAATGAATTATCCTCAAGGTCTAGATGTACCAATTGTAACTTTATAGCACTTTAAACATCTCAGATCTGCTTGGCAACAACAACATAAGTCAACAACATAAATATGTAGTTTACTGTTCAAATGTAATTAGCTTACAGTAACTCAACAGTAAAACAAAAAATAAACATTCTATTTAATGTGGAAACCCAAATTGGGAAAAACCTCCAGTAACATGCTACCAAGTTTCCGCTCTTCTGAAGTGAGCTCTACTAGGAGCCAACTGTGTTAAAGGTTACAAAACACATTGCTAAATATGACCTGGTTAAAGGATTTAATCACCCTATCAGGAGTGGCCTTGTTAGAGGTCTTAGAACATTCCACCTGAATGTCACCTTTCTCAAAGGATTTATACAATGACAGTTAGGTCAACCTAGTTAAAGGATTTTGACTGAAACAATGGTTAGAAATTAATTAGTAGGTGTGATCTGATACATACAACTTACTTTGCAAATCCAAATCCAATTTATCTCTTATGCTAATTCATTGAGTGGCCTCCATTCTCATATCAATCTTCAGATCTACTTGGAAATCTGTCAAGAAATCACTTTCGCAACTCTCTACTTCTCAGCTAAGCCTTCACTGCTATATCATGCCAATCATTCAATTAACCATGCAATCCTCTTCCATACACTTTTCACATACATCACTTCTTGAATAGCCCCTTGAGGTTATCTTATACCTCTTTATCTACGTAAAATAATTTTTTTTTGCTTAATCAAGATTGTAGATCTTAGGTTAGGTCAAATCCAATAGATCTTTCCATCATTTACATTTAGTTTACTTCTCCAAAGTAATCACTGATTAAATCTTGGATCCATGGGTTAATTACGGTTACCCATGTATTTAAATAGTGTGGACCAATCGTGCTTATCCTTAATTAACTTTACATATCCCAATAAATTCAATTATGTCGGCCAAAGATCTCAAATCTCAACAATTACCAAAATACTGCTGCTCGGCCAACATTGTGTTCTTCTACTCGGTCATCACTATTTTCCTCGGAAATTTACTGGTGCTCGGTCGACACTTAGAAATTATGCTTGGCATACACTGGTGCTCGGTTGACACAAACTTCACTTGACATATACTGTTCCCCAATTATATCATCTTAAAATGGAAGCACTTCCATTTTGGTAGGTTTAGCACCTTCATTTAGTATGTTTGCATATTAGATTTACATTTAGGATGCATTTGTGCTTGATTCTACATGTTAAGGTGAAGATAGGGTTAGAATCTTATGGATCCTCCTGGGTTTCCCTCTCCATGACTAATTTCTCTAGGTAGGACCTATGTATTGGTCCTCCTAGGGCTCATCCTTCTCTCTCTAGGCCTCTAGGCCTTCTTTCTAACAACCTGGTATATTCTCTCACCTTCCTAGGTCCCCGGCTGACTTGGGAATCCCATAGAGACTTTTTGGTGACCTACCTGAAACCTCAGGTCAGGGTTGAGATCGACCCTGACCTAGGTCAGGGTCAAGGTTGACCTTGACATAGGTCAGGGTTGAGTTCAACCTTAACCTAGGTCAAGGGCAAGGTCGACCTTGACCTCTATTGAGTGTTGGTCCCTGCTTTCAAATATGGAGCTTGTCGGGGTCTGAAACTTAAAGTAGGTCCCCAAGTTCAGATGCGGAAGTGTTTTCTTTGATATTTGAATTAATATATCCCCTCCTTGGTTGGTGATTGTAATCAAACCATGATTCAAGGTGAAATTTGAATTTGGGTCCCTTGCATTGCCCTAGGAGGCCTATAGTGAGATCTGTATATAAATACTATATTTTGCCTTCATTTGATCATGAAAAAAAATTGGGAGATGACATGATGCAATGATGATGCAAACAAGCAAGAGGATTATGTAGAAGGACAAGCTAGGAGGACATATGACATTCATTTTCAAGCATTTTGATGTACAAGTTATTGTAGATCTTCATTGAAGCAAGAAGGTCCTCCTCCCTTTAGATCTACCATTCTCAACATTCAAGCATTTAAAGGACATTATCATGGGGTAGCAATTATGGATTGTGAGTTGATAGGAATACTTTATCCTTGGGGGCTTGATATGCTTTATTTATCATATTCAAATCTATGCATTGCTTTCTCATTTCTATGTTATGTTAGGATTGTTAATCTAGAGGATTAGATCTTGATATTACATATTTATAGACTCTTTTCAAAAGAGAAATACACACACACATAATTTCTATATTTGTCTATTTGTGGAGGTGGAGATCACCAAAATGAGGGTTTGACTAAGTCAAAACCCTATATAGCCACCCCAAAACCCTCTTTTTTAGATATTTGTTGGTGCTGTTTTTGGGAGTCACACGTATAGAACAGAAGATTTGAGACCAAATCTAGATACCCTTTTCAGAAATATAATGGGATATGAAAATAGATTCTCTATCGAGGTAGCGTAGGTCAGGGTCAAAATTATTAGGTCAAGGGTGACATTTGTGGGTCAAGGTCGACCTTTTTCTCAAGACGATGTTAGATCAGAAAAATATTTCTGAGTTTTGTTCGTCTCAGCATTTCTGTTCTTGGTCATCCTTCAAATTTTTCCAGAAACTCAACATAGGCTTCAGAAAATGAGTTTTTCCAGATCTACTATGCCTTGAGGTAGGTATCTTATTTCATTATTCTTTGCAGACACCCTTCATTTCTTACCATAACAATTAAGTGTAATAGATTGAAATTGGACTTAGGATCTATTTCTGTATGTAATTCCCATTATGAAAATCTTATCTAGGATATCCAAACAAACCAAATTTGGATCTTACACTAGTAAACTGACATCTTGAGTTAGTGTTATAGATAAACAACACATTACTTTTCCAATGTGCCAACTGATCAAGTACCCTTGTAATTTCTCATAACTCAACCATTTCACTCGGTCTTCTTGTTATACTTGCCTTCAAATATTCTTCAACAATCAATAGATATGGTACTCAAATAGATAGCAATAGTCTCACCAGTTAAGGTTTGACATCAATGACAAAATAACAATTGTTTACATTGTAGCTTTCCAACAATCTCCCTCTTTGGCATTGATGGCAACACTAAACATCAAAAAATAATTTTACAAACATAGTTACCATACAATCCAAAAAGTATGCCTGTGTTCCTTGATATGAACAAATCTTCATTAATGTCTTTAGCTTCATTCTGATTCTCATCTTGTAAAACATTTCTCCCTTTGTGTCTATAATCACACTAAAATCTTTCTAATTATGTTCATCTGTAGACTCTCTCTTTTAGTAAACTCTCCCTCTTTGACAATAATGCCAAATACGTTGACATCTTCATCATGCAGATTCTTCTGTTCTAACTCTATATCATGTTGTTGTTGTTATCTTTCTTATGACCGATCCTCTTTTCTGTCCTTGTCTTTCTTTCACAGGTTTAGGAAGCTTCCTAAAGTGTGACTTCCTGTGCATCAATGTGTCAAATATTCTCAATATAATATTTGATGCAACAGTTTCATTCTGAACTAATTAGCCTTAGTTAGGGGAATCACCCCTAATTTACCTCACAGATATTGATGAGCATCCTTGGGTAGTGCTTTTGAAAATATGTCTGCTAAATGTTCCTTAGTATGCACATATTCTAGTCTCACTTCCTTGCTTTGAACTAGCTCCCTCAAGTAATGATACTTGATAGCTATATGCTTTGTCTTAGAGTGCATCACAGTTTTCTTATAAATATTGATCGCACTCATGTTATCACAATATATAACAACTAGTTTTGTGATCTCTTCTTTCATACATTTCAGTAGTATCTTCAACCACACAATATTAGAGCAGTTAACTACTGCTGCCACATACTCAGCTTCAGCTATAGATTGTGAGGTGCAATTTTGTTTCTTGCTTGTCCATGAAACCAATCTCTTTCCCAAAACAAATGTGCCACCTATGGTGCTTTTCCTATCATCTACATTTCCAGCCCAATCAGAGTCAGTGTAAACTCTGAGCTCAAACTTATCATTCTTTTTGTAATACAGACCATATTCATTGGTTCCTTTCAAATATCTTAGAATTCTTTTTACTTTCATCATATGAGTTTACTTGGGATTGGCAGAAAATATTGCAACAATTCCAACAGCCAGAGCAATGTCAGGTCTACTATGTACAACATATTGCAGATTTCCAGTCATTAACTTGTAAAGGGTTTGATTCACTTCTTTTGTATCATCATTCTTTGTTAACTTCTATCCAGTAGCCATGGGTGTACTCCCTGGTATTGATTCTTCCATTCCAAAAGTTTTTAGTATCTCCTTGACATATTTTGATTGAGTAATATAGATACCACTCTTCATTTGATATATTTATAGTCCAACAAAGAATTTGATCTCACCAAACATAGACATCTCAAATTTAGTTTGCATCTCTTTTGAAAATGTTTGGCATAACACATCTTGTCCACCAAATATAATGTGTTAGAATAGTCCCAAAGGATAACTGAGAGGGGGGGGGTGAATTAATTATCAATAAGTTTATTCTTTAACTTTTGAATACAACAAAGTAAATTCTTAATCTGATAACATAGTACACAAAACACAATTTGATTACGGGGAAACCAAATGGTAAAAACCTCGGCAAGAATTAGCACCCACAATGAACTATACTTGTTTATAGTAATCCATGTTAGAAGATATCTCAACCCTGTTAGGAGTTGTACTTTACAATGTAATAAGTATAGTGACTTGGTTAAGGGTCAGACCCTGTTAGGATTCTTTTACAAATAACCCTGTTAGGGGTGGTGGACTCACCGTCCAAAAGCTCACTGCTTGATGGTGAAGGCTACAACCTTCTGTATAATAGATATGCACTATATCTAATGATGAACTATAGAGTAGACATGCTACCTTGATCAATTCTAGTGTATTCCAATCTTTCACTTCTTCTCCACATAGACTCTTGATGAATGAACCAACTCTGATAATCTGCTCTGTACATCTTTCTTCTCTTTTCATATCATTCACACTTAGCATGTCACCTTTGACTTGCTATAAGTATCTTCCCCAAAGTATGAGATAATGGGACCTATAAAACAACTCTTCATAACATCCTTGTCGGCTCTACTAAGCACGCAAGCATTATTACAACCGTGCAAGTATAAACTGTAAAGACGTGACACTTCACTAAGTTGGCCTCACCAATTTAACTCTAACTTTGCAATCTTCTTGACACATGTTTGGCACCTTTGGATTAATATCATCAAATCATAACTAATCATGAATATACACACACATATACAGAAGATAGGTGCAACTCAAGAAACACGTGATATACGTTGGCCCTAAACCATTACACTTCCAGAACTGTAACTGCCAATAACAAAATTACATAACTTTACTGAAACATCATATCTGGGTCTGCGTGTATGAACATAACATAATAAACATGTCAAAAACATGTATCTATCCACACAAGTCTTCATATCATCATTCTGATAAGTACATACAAAATTACTACTGTGTATTATATGTTGCCATCAATGACAAACATACAATCAATCAACTGCTCAGAATCAAATCTCGAACAATCTCCCCCTTTGACATTGATGGAAACATATGATATCAAAAACATCCTCTATTCATGGTGTCCTCTTTCTTTTACAATCTTCTCAATATCCTCATCAAAGATTTCTCTAAACTGCTGCAGTTC
>MU224350.1:1577970-1605514 GCA_018584345.1 Thuja plicata | reverse complement strand
CAAAACAACTTACATCAGAATTGAGCTGAAAAACATTACCTTTTGTTTTAGAGCCTGATGCAATCATGTCTCCATCCTTGTTGTTAATGATTCACTTGTTTTCTTTGAACTCCAAATGATAACCCTTTTCAAGTAGTTGTCCGACACTCAGCAAGTTATGATGTAATCCATCAACATATAGAACATCATCTATCTTGTTCTTTCCATCCAAAGTGATAGAACCTTTGCCTATGATAGGTTTAGGAGTGTTGTCTCCAAATCTAACCATACCAACTTTGTATTTGTCTAACTAAACAAATCTGTCTTTGTCACCTGTCATATGATGGGAGCATCCACTGTCAATTATCCAATCAGTTCTAATGTCTGCTTTGGAAATTACGGCTAGCTCTTGTTCTTCCTTTTCATCTTCAATGTCCATTTCCTCAAGCAACCTTTTCATGTCACTAAGGGAAATGAATCTAATTTCATCTTCTCCTAAATCTTCATAAGTTACACTTTCTTCAGCATGATAACATTCCTTCTTATATTTGGGTTTGTAATCAGATCTGAACTTCTTGACTCTTGTGGGACACTTAGATGCAAAGTGACCAATCTTGTTGCATGAAAAACATTTGAATGGAAGTTGTCCTTCATATTTTCCTTTACCTTTCTTTTCTCTTCTAGCAATCATAGCAATTATTTCTTCTAGTTATTTATCAACTTCTTCTTTCTCATTATTACTAGAAATGTGTAAGGATTTCTTACCATGTATTGAGGCTTTGAAAGCTATTTCACTTTTAGGTTCAGTCTTCAATCTTGATATCTCAAATGCAAATATTTTGCTGATCAAGGTCTCTCTCTTGAAGTCTTGTGAGAATTGTATGGTTTAATCTAAAATAATGATCTTGTTTTCATAGTCTGATGCCAAAGTAGTTAGCAACTTGTCCATTATATCTTCTTCTAATATTTCTCCACCATTTTTTCTGATTCAAGAGACTGCTTCATTTATCCTCTGATTGTAAGCTCTAATGTTCTCTTTAGGTAACATCTCAAGACTACTGCATTTCTTTTTCCATGTCCTCCCGCATACATTCTTTTCTTGAATATCTCCTTCAAACATATCTTCTAAATACCTCTATATGGTATATGCTCTGTCAATCTTCTTGATTTCAAAAAATTCACTGTCATATAAGGCATTGATTAGGGCTTCTTTAGCAATAGCATTATGTGTAAATATATCCTTTTGTCTGTTAGTAGCATCATGCTTTGCAAGGTCTTTTAGAGATGGAATTACAACCTCTTATTTAGCAATTTCAAAGATCTCAATGCCAATACACTGTAGATGTGTTATCATTTTGTTTTTCCAATCTAGATAATTTTCTCCATTGAACTTAGGGCTTTCTTTTCTAAAGTAGACATCTAATCTACCTTAAGTTGTTAGGATTCTTCTCCAAGGCACTTGGCTATGATACCAATTTTTAGAATAGTCCCAAAGGATAACTAAGAGGGGGGGTGAATTAGTTATCAATAAATTTATTCTTTAACTTCTGAATACAACAAAGTAAATGCTTAATCTGATAACACAGTACACAACACACAATTTGGTTATGGGGAAACCAAATGGTAAAAACCTCGGTGGGAATTAGCACCCACAATGAACTATACTTCTTTATAGTAATCCCTTTTAGAAGATATCTCAACCTTGTTATGAGTTTTACTTTACAATGCAATAAGTATAATGACCTGGTAAAGGGTCGGACCCTGTTAGGAGTCTTTTACAAATAACCCTGTTAGTGGTGGTGGACTCACTGTCCAAAATCTCACTACTTGATGGTGAAGGTTACAACCTTCTGTATAATAGATATGCACTATATATGATGATGAACTATAGAGTAGACCTGCTATCTTGATCAGTTCCAGTGTATTCCAATCTTTCACTTCTTCTTCACATAGACTCTTGATGAATGAACCAACTCTGATAATCTTCTCTGTAAATCTTTCTTCTCTTTTCGTATCATTCACACTTAGTGTGTTAGCTTTGACTTCCTATAAGTATCTTCCTCAAAGTATGAGATCATGGGACCTATAAAATAGATCTTCATAACATCCTTGTCTGCTCTACTAAGCACGCAAGCAGTATTACAACTGTGCAAGTATAAACCGTAAAGACGCGAGGCTTCACTAAGTCGGCCTCACCAATTTAACTCTAACTTTACAATCTTCTTGAAATATGTTTGGCACCTTTGGATTAATATCATCAACTCATAACTAATCATGAATATACACATGCATAGACAAAAGATAGGTGAAAGTCAAGAAACACGTGATATACGTCGACCCTAAACCGTTACACTTCCAAAACTGTAACTGCCAATAACAGAATTACATAACATTACTAAAACATCATATCTAGGTCTGCGTGTATGAACATAACATAATAAACATGTCAACAACATGTATCTATCCACACAAGTCTTCATATCATCATTCTGATAAGTACATATAGAATTACTACTGTGTATTATATGTTGTCATCAATGACAAAAATATATTCAATCAACTGCTCAGAATCAAAACTCCAACATAATTTCATCAACAAAAATTTTAGATAATAAAGTACCTTTATTTTGTTCTGTCTTCAAATATAGATTGTTGTTGTCATTTGTCCTTGCAAATCCAATCTTTATGAGATAATTGTACAATCTCTCATACCATGCTCTTGGTGCTTACTTCAGTCCATATAGTGCCTTGTGTAATATGCTAACAATGTTCCTCTTTCTTGGTTCAACAAATCCATCAGCTTGTTTAATGTACACTTCTTTTTCTAATATTCCATTTAAAAATGTTGACTTTACATCCATCTGATAAACTTTAAAACCCTTGTAGGCTGCATATGCAAGTAAGGTTCTGACTCCTTCCAGTCTTGCAACTAGGGCTAATGTTTTTCCATAATCAATTCCTTCCTCTTATGCATAACCCTTGGATACTAGTCTAGCTTTATTCCTTGTTACTTTTCCATGTTCATTCAGCTTATTTATGAATACCCACTTAGTACCAATTAGATTTTTGTTATTCGGCCTAGGTACAAGTGTCCAAGTATTATTCTTTTCAATCTCTTCATTCATGGCTTGTATCCAGTCTTCATTTTCTAAGGCATCTTTTATTGTTTTAGGCTCAAAATCACATAACAAGCATGTACCGTCTCTCAACTTACATCTTGTCATAACTGTAGAATCCTTTGATCCTATGATTTGATTAGGTTTGTGGTGCCTTCTCACATAATTTGCTAGAGTAAGTTCTTGACTTTCTTCAGATTCATTATTCATGTTCAATTCAAGTTGATTCTGTGTCTCGGCATCTTCATCAGATAGCTCGACAATTACCTTCTGTTTCCTGCCAACCTCATTCTGTGACTCGACAGGTGCTAGTTGTTTCTTGGCAACCTCATTCTCAGGTTCAAGTAATACATTAGAATCTTTATCATCTAGATAGAAAAATGATTTGTAACTTTCAAGTTCCTGTGTTCTTTTTGCTTCATTTCTTTCTGCATATTCATCAATTCTAACATTTGCACTCTCCACAATTTTGTTAGTGTTAGAATTCAAACACTTATATGCTTTGCTTTTAGTTGAATAGCCAAGAAATATGCCTTCCTCACCTCTAGCATCAAGTATTCCATTTCTGTTATCCTTCAGTATGAAAGATTTACTTCCAAAAACGTTGAAATATCGTACATTAGGTGTGTATCTATACCATAGCTCATAAGGTGTAGCATTAGTACCTTTCTTGACTTGTACTCTGTTCAGGTCATAGACTATTGTACTTACAGCTTCTCTCCAATATTTATGTGCAACATTTTTCTCCATCATTAGTGTTCTGGCATAGTCCATGATAGATCTATTTCTTCTTTCAGTAATACCATTCTATGGTGGTGTCCTAAGTGCGGACATCTATCTTTTTATACCTCGGTCATTGCAGAACATGTTAAAATCATTAGAAATAAAATCACCCCCTCAGTCAGATCTCAAAAATTTTAGACTTTTTCCTATCTCCTTTTCAACTTTTGCCAAGTACCACTTAAATAACTAGAATGCATCTGATTTTTCTTTGAGAAACATAACAGTCATCATTCTAGAGTAATCATCAACAAATAGAATAAAATATCTATCTCCATAGTAACTTTTTCCTTCAATGGGACCACAAAGGTCAGTATTAACCAATTCTATAATTTCCTCAGAAGTATGAGTCTTGCTTTTGAAACTAGATTTAGTCATTTTCTCCAATTGATATTGCTTACACATTGCATTTTTAGGTTTCTTTAATTTACGTAGTCCTCTAACCTTTTTCAATTTTCTTATTCTTACCAAGTTATCAAAGTTTAAATGACACAACCTTTTATGCCATAACCAAACATCATTATATTGTGCAAACAAGCATGTCTCATCAGCTAAGTCTAGATAGAACAAGTTACCTTTTGTTTTCTCTCCACTTCCAACTAGTTCTCTGGTGGCATCATAGATCTTTGCCTTCTTGTGATGGAATTCAACTCTGTAACCAGAAGTATTCAGATGTGCAACACTCAATAAATTATAGTTAAGATCATCAACCCAGTATACATTGTCACATATGATCTTGTTAGTCAATTTAATTGATCCTTTCCCTTTAACAAGACATGGTGCATCATTACCAAATTTAACATAACCGTCATTGCACTGAGCTAAGGTTTCAAATTTATCCTTATCACCAGTCCTGTGATGTGGACAACCATTGTCAATAATCCAATGGTCACCTTTACTCATATAAGAAATTAATGTATTTTTATCATCATCATCAGAATCATCTTTCATAGCAACATACACAACTTCTATATCATTTTCATCAAAATTATTAGAGCTACTGTCAGAAGCTTCTTCAGCTATATAGAAATATTTCTTACCTTTGTCTTTGTAATCCTTATACTTTCTGAAGTCATGGTCATCCTTTTTGTCTTTGTACTTGCTATCTCTTCTTTCATCTTTGTCATTCTTATTAGGACATCTAGCAACAATATGACCAACTTTGTTACATAAAAAACAAATGATAGGAAGTTTACCTTTGAATTTTCCTTTTCCTCTAGATATTCTTCTTGGCATAAATGCCTCAATTTCTTCCAAATCATCATTTGTAGTGTCACTATCACTGTTTACACATTTCTTATCTTTCTTTGATTTGTTAAGGACCAACTGGGATCTGAATGCAGAATCAATAGATTGTGGAGTGTAGTTATCAAAATTTGACATCTCAAATGCAGTAAGTCTGCCTACCAAACCTTCTAAATTCAAATTGTTATTAGGAGTACATCTTAATTCTTGAATTGTAGAGACTCTAATAGCGTATACAGGAAGAAGAGTCCTTAGTACCTTTCTCATAATGGTGTTATCATCAATGGTTCCATTAGCTCCTATAATAGAATTTACAACTTCCTTTATCCTACCACAATATTGAACTATATTTTCTCCTTCTTGCATTTTCATTTCATCAAACTTACCTCTTAAACTTTCAGATTTGGCTCTCATCACATTTGTATGTCCTCCATAGATGGTTGTCAGGGTATCCCACATCTGCTTTCCATTTGTATAGTTCTTTATGTCTTCAAATTTAGGATAGCTTAGGGATGATGCAATCTCCAACATGGCTTGATTATGTTCCTGCTTTTCTCTTAACTGTTCACTGGTGAGAGGTGTTGTTGGGACTACATAATAATGTTCAATATAGCACTTAGTAGCATCACCAATACCAGCCAGATGCAATTTCATCAAACTCTACCATGTAGGGAAGTTATCTTTGTTCAACTTTGGTACCTCCTTTTTATACATCTTGATCTTTTGCTCCAAGTACCTTCAAATTATTTTCAAGAGACCAAAGCTGTGATACCAATTAGTAGAATGAATTTAGAATAACTGAGAGGGGGGTGAATTAGTTATCCTTAGGTCTAGATGTACCAATTGCAACTTTATAGCACTTTAAACAACTTAGATCTTCTCGGCAGCAACAACATAAGTCAACAACATAAATATACAGTTTACTATTCAAATGTAATCAGCTTGCAAAAAATTAACTGTAAAAAACAACATAAACGTTCACACAAGTTGACACCAATATTTAATGGGGAAACCCAAATTGGGAAAAACCACCAGTAACATGCTACCAAGTTTTCACTCTTCTAAAGTGAGCTCTGTTAGGAGCTAACCCTGTTAAAGGTTACAAAACACATTGTTAAATGTGACCTAGTTAAAGGATTTGATCACCCTATCAGGAGTGTCCTGGTTAGAGGTCTTAGAACACTCCACCTGAATGTAACCTTGCTCAAAGGATTTATACAATGACTATTAGGTCAACCTAGTTAAATGATTTTGAATAGTACAATGGTTAGAAAGTAATCAGCAGGTGTGATTTGATACATACAACTTACTTTGCAAATCCAAATCTAATTTAGCTCTTATGCTAATTCACTGAGTGGACTCCATTCTCATTTCAATCTTTAGATCTGCTTGGAAATCCATCAAGCAATCACTTTTGCAACTCTCTACTTCTCTGCTCAGCCTTCTCTGCTAGATCATGCCAATTAGTTAATTAACCACGCAATCCTCTTGCATACACTTTTTACATACATCACTTCTTGAATAACCCCTTGAGGTTATCTTATACCTCTTCATCAGGGTAAAATTAATTTTTGCTTCTTAATCAAGATCGTAGATCTTAGGTTAGGTCAGATCCAACGGATCTTTCCACCATTTACATTTAATTTACTTCTCCAAAGTAATCACTAATTAAATCTTGGATCCATGCATTAATTACGGTTACCCATGTATTTAAATAGTGTGGAGCAATCGTTCTTATCCTTAATTAACTTTAAATATCCAAATAAATTCAATTATGTCAGCCAGAGATCTCAAATCTCAACAATTACCAAAATACAACTACTCGGCCAACACTGTGTTCTTCCACTCGGTCATCATTGTTTTCCTTGGCAATTTACTGGCACTCAGTCAACACTTAGAAATTATGCTCAGCATATACGGGTTCTCGGTCAATGCAAACTTTTCTCGACATACACTGTTCCCAGTAAACTGACATCTTGACTTAGTGTTATAGATAAACAACACATTACTTTGTCAATGTGTCAACTGATCAAGTACCCTTGTAATTTCTCATAACTCAACCATTTCACTCAATCTTCTTATTATCCTTGCCTTCAAATCTTCTTTAACAATCAATAGATATGGTACTCAAACAAATAGCAATAGTCTCACTAGTTAAGGTTTGACATCAATGAAAAAACAACAATTGTTTACACTGTAGCTTTCCAACAGAAACATCACTCATATCTAAAGTGTGAAAAAATGATTTCTAGATTATTGATATTGGTTGTACTCATCACATGACTAGAGATAAAGAAAATTTTGAAACTTTTGAATATTATAATGGTGGATTAGTTAGGATGGGTAATGACTCATCTTTCCCAGTTGAAGGAAAAGGTACCATCATGTTGAATAATCTGATAAGATGTGAAAATTCATATTGGGTGAAAGGACTCAACTATAATCTGTTGAGTGTTTCACAGTTGAACAACACATGACAGCGAGTTGCATTTGCGAACAAAAAGGCAATGATCTATAATGGAACAGGAAAGTTGATCGTTATTGGTGAACAAACAAAAGGTAATCTATTCTACCTTGATAATATTGAGACCACTTGTTTATTGGCTAGAAATGAAGACGTTTGGTTATGGAATAAAAGGTTATGTCATGTGAATTTTGACAACATGGTTAAGATAATTAAGAAAAGAAAAGTGAGATTCTTACCGAGTATTTCAAAGCCCGACCATGTTATGTGTAAGAATTGTGAAATAGGAAAAATGACAAAGTCTAGTTTCAAGAGAAAAACCTACACATCTAATGCTATTCTGGATTTAGTCCATACTGATTTATGTGTACCAATGAGAACAAAGAGCTATTATGGTGATAGCTACTTTATTCTATTTGTTGATGACTATTCTAGGATGCTGACTGTCATGTTCTTAAAAGAGAAATCTAAAGCATTTAAGATGTTCAAATGGTATAAAGCTAAAGTTGAAAAACAAAGTGGAAAATAAATTAAATGCATAAGATCAGATAGAGGAAGATAACTTATTTTTGATGAATTCACTAACTTTTGTGATGAGAATGGGATTACAAGATAGGTTTCTGCACCAAGAACACCAAAACAAAATGGGATTTCTGAAAGGAGGAATAGATGAATTGTTGATGGTGCCAAAACACTAATTATTGAAAAAGGTATCACACAAACATTCTGGAGAGAAGCTGTAAGTACTACTGTCTATACACTGAACTAAGACCAATTGAAGAAAGACACAAATAAGACACCTTATGAGTTATGGTATGGATACACACCAAATGTGAGTTACTTTACAATTTTTGGAAGTCAATGTTATATACTAAAAGATGATAGAAATGGGAAACTTGACTCTAAAAGTGATGAAGGAATATTTCTAGGATATTCTACAAAAAGCAAAGCTTATAAATGTCTGAACAAATCTTCTAACAAAATCATTGAGAGTGAAAATGTTAAACTAGATGAATTTGCTGAGAAAAATGATGATGAGAGAAAAAAGGATTATGAAGATTACAATAGATTTTCCTACATAAAAGAACCTGACATATTTCCTGAGGGACAAAACAATTGAACCAAGCAATAGGCTACACACATCGAGAATCAGGAAAATGCTCACAATGCTGAACCAAGTGATGAAGATCAAAATGAAGAATATAGATCTGAACCTGTACTTTCTAAATATGTCAGAAGACACCATCCACAAGACCAAATCATTGGGGACCAAAGAGAATGAATGAGAACAAGAAGTAAGTCACTTAACAATAGATGTTTGATTTGTGATTTTGAGCCTAAATCTGTTAATGCTGCACTTGAAAATCAAGAATGGGTTAGTGCAATGAATGAAGAGATTAAAGAGATTGAGAAGAATTAAATATGAACATTAGCACCTAGACCAAGTGACCAAAATGTCATTAGCACCAAATGGATTTTCAGAAAAAAAATTAATGAGAATGGAGAAGTCACAAGGAACAAAGAAAGATTGGTATGCAAAGGGTATGCACAAGAAGAAGGTATTTATGATGGAGAAACCTTTTCACCCATTTCTAGACTAGAAGGAGTAAGAATTCTACTTGCTTATGCTACTTTAAAAGGATTCAAAGTATACCAAATGGATGTTAGATCTACATTTTTGAATGGAACACTAGAAGAGGAGGTATACATTGAACAACCTGAAGGGTTTGTTGATCCTAACAAGAAGAACATGGTTTGTAAACCTCACACAGACTTGTATGGATTGAAACAAGCACCGAGAGAATGGTACGAAAGACTTCACTCTTATCTCATTATTATTGGATTTTTTAGAACAAGTGACAATAGTAATCTATATTTGAAAGGAGATACTGATGATAAGACTTTGATTTCTGAAATATTTGTTGATGATATCATATTTGGAGGTAATGATATTCTATGCAAATCATTTGCTGATGAAATGAGAAAAGAATTTAAAATGTCAATGTTTGTGATAGGGAGACTCCTAGCTACCTCTTGATTTGTCTTGAACTCAACTCAGGTCACTCCTAGGACCTCTTATGGTTTCCTCAATCCACCCTCTAACACTTGGAAGGAACCAATTCATTCTCTCTAGCAAGAATCTTCCTATCTAGTCAGGTTCCTAGTCTTGGTTCTTTGTAAGAACTCTCCTCACCTATGCTTTCCAAGCCCCAACCATTTGTTTATTTTTTAGGAGGGCTAGGGATTCATTCCACTCCATTCTTGAATCCTAAATTGGGTTTGAACATTCCAAGTTCATCCATTTCTCCTTCGCTCACTAGTTCCTATCTTTTAGGCCTTATAGCCTTTTTCCACCAATTAGGCCTCCTATAGTTTAGGGATCTACAATTTCTTGTGAAAATTCTCTAAGGACCCCAAAATTTGTTTTGGAAGTTCAAAAATATGATACTAGACCTCCAATATTTTCTTTTTTTTAGGTCCCAACTCTGTCCGTACACCCTATTTCAGAAATAGGGCTTTTTGTTCAGTTTTAGACCAGTCTTTGGTCTTTGGCTTAAAAACTTGGCAATATGATTTCTTGGGCACTCCTACTTGTTCTTGAGTACCTAAAAAACACTCACCAACACATACATGGCCTTCTTTTCTCATGAAATCATCCCTCCTACAATTTATAAACACATCTTCACAGTCTTCCTAACTGGGCTTCATCCACAGCTCGCTTAGGGAAAGACTTTAAAATTTAGTGCACTCACTTGCAGAGCTCCACCTTGTGGATTCTTGAATCTCAATGAACCTATTATCCATCCCCAAGAGGCCATATAGAACCAACGGTGGGAAATGGAGTTAGGTCCACATCTGTGAAACACTATGAAAACTGGACATAAAACTGTACAAACACAAAGAATTTACAAAATGCAAAGGAAATGTGACTACCAAAAAAACTAACAACTTAGAACACACTACCACATGTTTAAAAATGATTCCCAATGGTTTCAGTTTAGAAACTAATCCATGTAACAATAAAAATCAAAAGTGTTCCTTCAATCTTCTATTTTGTCATTCAAAACTACTTTGCTCAAAAACTCAATTCCGTACAAATGACTTCCAACCCTTCAAATTAGGGTTTTCCTTCCTTATATCTGCTCAAAACATGTGTCTAACTCCTTGGATAAACCTAATCCACCTTAAACACCGAAATCCTTAAGACAACCAAAATGTTGTCAGCAACTTTTCAAAAGTTGCAAATGTTGCATATCAACATTTTTACATCTTTTCACTTTTTGAGTGATTTAACTCCAATTTAACCTAGCTAACCTAAGTTAGACCTCCTAGGGTATTGAAGGACCCCAAGAACATCCACTACACAAACTTGCCTCTTGATGACATCATCAAGTACAGTGCATTAAATGAACTAGACTAAAAGCATTTAGCCTAAAATGTGAGCACTAACAAGATCTACTCACACCATACTTGGTCCACATGACCTTATATATTTACAATGCCCTTCAAGAGGGTCTTTCACACACAATAACAACAAAAATGAGATAACCGAATGGCTTCTTAGGGGTGCTCTTCCACCATACTACCAAGGCTAAGAACTTAAGTCACCTCTAGGGACAGGAGCTTAGGATCAACTCCCTGCTTCTTGAATTAATTCTCAGCTTCCCAAGTAGCTTCAGCCTCTAAATTTCCTTCCCACTAAATGAGATGCTCCATGTAAGTGCCCTACCTAGTTTTTTCTTCACTCTAGAGTCCAAAATCTTAACAGCCACTGGTTTGGGTGCATGGGAAATCTGAACATCTTGTGTTATTTATTTACTGTATGACTGTGATTCAGTTGATATTGGTGTAGGCCCTTTATACTTTACCAAATCCTGCACATTAAAAATAGGAGATAGTGCCAAGTCTAATGGAAAGTCTATTTTATAGGCATTTTGTCCATACTTTGTAATAATCTTACAAGGACCTATCCTCATCATTTGAAGTTTGGTGGGGACTCCCTTCTGCAACCTAGAATTTTTAAGATGTACCATCACAAGATCACCCATAGAAAACTGAATATCTCTTCTTCCTTCATCAACTTTGGCTTTCATCTTTTGTGTAGCCTCTTGGAGCTGCTTCTTCACTTGGTCATGAACCTCCATCAATGATTGAGTGAAGTCCTCTACATATGCACTCCTGCCTTCTTCATTTCCTGAGTGTCTTAACTCCAACACACCTCTAGGGTGTATCCCATAAACTATTTCAAAGGGGCTCTTTCCTGTTGTCCTATTAACACTGTCATTATAGGCATATTCTCCCTGTGGTAACAACTGATCCCACATCACTCCATACTCCTTTGTTAAGCATCTAAGGAGATTACCTAGCACTCTATTAATAACTTCAGTCTGACCATCAGTCTGGGGATGGTAGGCTGACCCAAATGATAGGTTAGTTCCTAACCTTTTCCACAAGTTCTTCCAAAAATGACCCATAAATTTTACATCTTTGTCAGATACTATGCTTAGGGGCAAGCCATGAATCCATACCACCTCTTTAAAGAAAAAATGTGCAATATGACTGGCATCATGAGTCATTTTGTAAGCAATGAAGTGACTCATCTTGCTAAACATATCTACAACCACAAATATACTATCTAAACCAATCTTGGTTCTAGGAAAGCCAACCACAAAGTCCATACTAATACATTCCCAAGGCCTATTAGGAATGGGTAGAGGTTGATACAAACCTACATTAGATGAGGTACCTTTAGCTTTTTGACAAACCAAGCATTGCTCTACATACTTCCTGATGTCCTTCTACATCTTAGGCCAATATTAGAACCTTTGCACTAGTTCTAGTGTTTTGTTTAGGCCAAAATGTCCACTTAAGCTCCCATTGTGATTTTCTTGGATAACATTCTCCCTCATAGATCCCTTGGGAATACATAACTATCCTCCTCTAAACAAGAGATCACTCTGAATAGTATAGTCTTCAAATTGACTATGGAAATGGTTTTTGAAGTATTTACATACCTTGTATGCTTCTGAGAAGTCCTCATCTCCTTCATAAAGCTCTTTGAAGCTCTCTAAGCCTATACTTTGTAGTTGTACCTCTTGGACTGTCGAGAGTCTCCTACTCAAAGCATCAGCAACCTTATTCAACTGTCCCTTCTTATGTTTTATAATGAAGGTATAGGCCTACAAATATTCTACTCCATTCTTGACTCCCAAATTGGGTCTGAACTTTCCAAGTTCATCCGTTTCTCCATCACTCACTAGTTCCTATCTTTTAGGCCTTGTAGCCTTTTTTCCACCAATTAGGCCTCCTATAGTTTAGGGATCTACAATTTCTAGTGAAACTTCTCAAAGGACCCCCAAATGTGTTTTGGCAGTTCAAACATATGATACTAGAACTCCAATATTTTCTTGGTTTTAGGTCCCAACTCTATCTGCACACCCTATTTTAGAAATAGGGCTTTTTGTTCAGTTTTAGACTAGTCTTTGGTCTTTGGCTTCAAAACTTGGCAATATGATTTCTTGGGCACTCCTCCTTGTTCTTCAGTACCTGAAAAACACTTATCAACACATCCATGGCCTTCTTGGCTCATGAACTCATTCCTCCTACAATTTCTAAACACGTCTTCATAGTCTTCCTAACCGGGCTTCATCCACAGCTCACCTAGGGAAAGACTTTAAAATTTATTTCACTCACTTGCAAAGTCTCCTACTCAAAGCATCAACCACCTTATTCAACGATCCCTTCTTATGTTTTATAGTTCAGGTATAGGCCTACAAATATTCTATCCATTTTAGATGTCTATTGCTCAACTTCTCTTGAGAATTGATAAAGCTCAAAGCTTTGTTGTCAATATAAACCACAAACTCTTTTGATAACAAATAGTGCCTCCACTTTCTCAAGGATTGCACCAATGCATATAACTCTAGGTCATAAGAATAATTATTCTTCTTAGCCTCATTCAAATTTTCACTATAAAATGCCACTGGCCTATTCTCTTGATTCAATACTACCCCAACATCTATGCCACTTGCATTACATTCAAGGGTGAACAACTTTTCAAAATTTGGCAAAACCAAAATAGGTTGTTTAGCCACTCTCTTTTTCAACCACTCAAAACATTTATTAGCCTCTAGAGTCCATTTGAACTTAGTTTTCACTCCACCTTTAATTGTATCTAAGACTGGTGCACATATCTCACTAAAACCTCTAATGAACTTCCTATAAAATTGGGCAAGTCCATGGAAACTCCTTACCTCAATGCTGCATGTAGGGGTAGGCCAATTTAGTATTTCTTTAAATTTTCTAGGATCCATCTTCAAGGTTCCTTGGGACACCACAAAACCAAGATAGATCATCTCTTGCTTCATAAATTCACATTTCTCTAAATTAATGGACAAGTTCTCCTCATGAAGTTTCTTCATCACAATCTCCAAATGTTGGAGGTGTTCCTCCTTGGTCTTACTAAAAATTAGGATATCATCTAGGTACACAACTACAAATCTTATTATGTAGTCCTTCAACACTTCATTCATCAACCTCATAAAGGTGCTTGGAGCATTGCTAAGTCCAAAGGGCATGACCAACCATTCATTGATTCCTTCTGTAGTCTTGAATGCAGTTTTCCATTCATCTCCCTCCTTAATTATGATTTGATGGTACCCACTCTTCAAATCCAACCTGGTGTAGTACCTTGCTCCTCCCAAACAATCCATAAGATCTTCAATCCTAGGAATGGGAAATATGTACCTTATAGTGATCCTATTAATTGCCCTTAAATCTATAAAAAGCCTCCACTTACCTCCATTCTTTGATGCTAGAACTACTGGCACTACACATGGGCTAATGATTTGTCTAATTAGACCTTGGTCCAAAAGTTCTTGGACTTAACTAGCTATCTCCTTGTTTTGGTCAGGAGTCACCTTGTATGCAGATTTATTTGGTAGAGATGCTCCTGGTATAAAGCCAATCTGATGACTTATGGCTCTAGGAGGTGGTAACATTGCAGGTGACCCATCACTAACTATGTCCTTAAACTCCTTCAATAACTCCTGCACTTCCTTTGGTAATGGTGCTTGTTCCACTTTCTTCTCTTCACTAGGCTTAGTCATGATAGCATAGTGTGTTCCTTTTCCATTATTTACACATTGCATGTACTCTTTACCTCCTTTTAATAAGACGTTAGGTCCTACTGATGTATATCCCTCATCATCCATGAGTGACTAAATTCTATATGTGACCCCATCTTTCTTGAATGAGTAAGAGTTCTTCTCTCCATCATGAATTGTCTTCCTATCAAATTGTCATGGCCTACCCAAGAGTAGGTGGCATGCATCCATTGGGAGTACATCACACAAGATTTTTGTCCACATATTTCCCTATCGAGAAATCAACCCATGCTTGCTCATTGACAATAACATGTTGTCCCTTATTCAACCATGTGACTCTATAAGGGTTTATATGGAGTATTTTGGTCAATCCTAATTTGCTGACTACCTCCTCTGAGATGATTTTATCCATAGACCCTGAGTCTATAATCATTTTGTAGACCTTTCCAAGTATTTTTCACTTCACTCTGAAAAGTGCCCTCCTTTGTTTAGCTTCCTCTTTGACAGGCTCTTTAATAAGTATCCTCCTAATCATTAGATTCTCCCCACTCTTTGAATCAAGGTTAATTTCAGGAGCTTTAGTACTATTAGTCTCTTCTTGGGATATATAATTTACCCTCTTCTCACCATGTGAACTAGAAGCCTTCTCAGGGAATCTATAGGCTGGATGGCCTAGTTGATTACAATGAAAACATTTCATATTGGCAAAATGTGAAGCTCTACCTAAACCTCCAAATCTACCTCTTCCTCCACCTTGGAAACCTCTGCCTCTATTCACACTTCCTCTTCCACTGGTTTCATTGACTATCTCAATCAATTTTGTTTCTCCTTGAGACCTATACTCACTACCTCTTCCTGCAAATCTACCTCTATGTCCTCTGTTTTCTTTTCCTCTACCTCTTCCCCTTGAGGTTTGATCATGTTTTATTTTGCTCTTTTCTTCTATCTTCAAAGCCATTTGATAACATTATCTCACACTTGTTAGGGTAGTAAGACTCATCTCTTCTTGGATAGACCATTTGAGTCCATTCTAATATCTAGCCAATCTGATAGACTCATCCTCCACTATCTTTGACCTTAATCATAACTTATGGAACTCCTCAATATATTCTTGAACATATAGGTCTTTCTGTCTGACGTTTTGTCTCCTCCTATGCATCTACACCTCATAATCATCAGGTAGATAAGTCTATTTCAGCTTAGATAACATGCCCTTCCATGTAACAATAGGGTTCTTTCCCTCTTTCTCTCTCTCAGTCTAAACATACTTCCACCAGGTAAGTGCTAGTCCTCTCAACCTAGACTTAGCCACCTTTAACTTTTGAGCATCTATCACCCCATCACATTCAAAGTGATTTTCAAGAGTATCTATCTAGTCCATGACTAGATCAGCATCCATTTGTCCACTAAAAAGTGGCACACCCTCCAAAGCTTTTCCACTTAAGGCCTTCAGTGCCTTTAAGAAGGGTTCTTCTAGTAAGACTGGGTCATGAGTATGTTCTTCTTCCTCTAAGTCCAACTCCTTCTCCTTAGCTTGTTTTTCTTCTTTTTGGTCTACCTTGTCCTTCACTCTATCTGCCTTGTCTTGGACTTCTCCTAAGAGTTTCTCTAATTGACTCAATCTTTCTCTTAGCAGTCTATTGTCCTCTTCTTGTTCTTCCACCTTCTTGGCCAATTCAACATTGGTCACCATCTTGCTAGATGCACTTGATTCTTCACTTAATTCTTCAATCTGAAACATCCACTAGCTGCAACACTTATTATCCCAAATCTTGAACTTATGCTCTGATACCACTATGATAAGGAGACTCCTAGCTACCTCCTGAGTTGTCTTGAACTCAACTTATGTCACTCCCAGGACCTCTTAGGGTTTCCTCAATCCACCCTCTAAAACTTGGAAGGAACCAATTCCTTCCCTCTACTAAGAATCTTCCTATCTTGTTAGGTTCCTAGTCTTGGTTCTTTGCAAGAACTCTCCTCACCTATGCTTTCCAAGCCCCAACCATTGGTTTGTTTTGTAGGAGGACTAGGGCTTCATTCCACTCCATTCTTGACTCCCAAATTGGGTCTGAACTTTCCAAGTTCATCCATTTCTCCATTGCTCACTAGTTCCTATATTTTAGGCCTTGTAGCCTTTTTCCACCAATTAGGCCTCCTATAGTTTAGGGATCTGCAATTTCTGGTGAAACTTCTCAAAGGACCCCCAAATGTGTTTTGGTAGTTCAAACATATGATGCTAGACCTCCATGATTTTCTTGGTTTTAGGTCCCAACTCTGTCCATACACCCTATTTCAGAAATAGGGCTTTTTGTTCAGTTTTAGACCAGTCTTTGGTCTTTGGCTTCAAAACTTGGAAATATGATTTCTTGGGTACTCCTCCTTGTTCTTGAGTACCTGCACAAAACTTACCAACACATCTATGGCCTTCTTGGCTCATTAACGCATCCCTCCTACAATTTCTAAACACATCTTAACAGTCTTCCTAACCGGGCTTCATCCACAGCTCGCCTAGGGAAAGACTTTAAAATTCAGTACACTCACTTGCAGAGCTCCACCTTGTGGATTATTGAAGCTCAATGAACCTAGTATCCATCCCCAAGAGGCCGTATAGAACCAATAGTGGGAAATGGAGTTAGGTCCACATCTTTGAAACATTGTCAAAACTGGATAGAAAACTGTAAAAACACAAAGAATTTACAAAATGCAAATGAAATGTAACTACAAAACAAAATAACAAATTAGAACACACTACCACATGCTTAAAATTTATTTCCAATGGTTATAGTTTAGAAACTAATCCATGCAACAATAAAAATGAACATTGTTCCTTCAATCTTCTATTTTGTCATTCAAAACTGCTTTGCTCAAAAACTTAGTTTTGTACAAATGACTTCCAACCCTTCAAATTAGGGTTTTCCTTCCTTATATCTACTCAACACATGTGTCTAAATCCTTGGATAAACCTAATCCACCTTAAACACCAAAATACTTAAGACAACCAAAATGTTGTCAGCAACTTTTCAAAAGTTGCAAATGTTGCATAGCAACATTTTTACATCTTTTCACTTTTTGAGTGATTTAACTCCAATCTAACCTAGCTAACCTAAGTTACACCTCCTAGAGTATCCAAGGACCCCAAGCACATCCACTACACCAAATTTCCTCTTGATGACATCATCAAGTACAATGCATTAAATGAACTAGACTGAAAGCCTTTAGCCTAAAAAGTGAGCACTAACAAGATCTACTCACACCATACTTGGTCTAGATGACCTTATATATTTACAACTCCCTTCAAGTGGGTCTTTCACACACAATCAAAAAAAAAAGAGATAACCAACTGGCTTCTTAGGGGTGCTCCCGTACAAGTTTGGAGAGATCAAATTTTTTCTTGGTCTACAGATTCTACAACAGGATGAAGGCATCTACATCACACAATCCAAATACATCAAAGAAGTTTTGAAGATATTCAAAATGGAGGACTCCAAACCAGTTGCATCACCTAGGGAAACCAACCGCAAATTTACAAAGCATGACAAAAAAACCAAGGTAAATCAAACCTTATACATATCTATGATTGGTAAACTCATGTATGTTGTACACACTAGACCTAATATAGCACATACATTTTGTATAGTTGCAATATCCTTTGCTAACCCTAAGGAATCACACATGACTGTTGTTAAAAGAATTTTGAGATATCTAAAGAATACTGAAGACCATGGTCTGTGGTACAATAAAGAAGGAAAATTTGAGCTACAAGTTTATATTGATGTTGATTGGGATGGAAACATAGATGATAGAAAGATCACTACAGGAGGAGCATTCTTTATGGGTGATAGAATTGTCACATGGATAATTAAAAAGCAAGGATGCATATCTCAATCAACTATAGAAGTAGAATATGTAGCTGCTGTTGCAAATTTCTCTAACATTGCATTGATCAAGCAATTGCTGAAAGATATGAATGAGGAAATTCTTGACCCAGTAATTATCTAATGTGATAATACAAGTGCTATAAACATTTCAAAGAACTCTGTGATGCATGCTAAGAAAAAGAACATATCTATTAAGTATCATTACTTGAGGGGACAAGTACAAGAGAAAAAGGTGATACTGGAATATGTATAGTCCAAAGAACAAGTAGAAGACATATTCACAAAACCATTGCCAAGAGATACATTTGAATACCTGAGGAATAGACTAGGGGTTCGTCCCTTGTAAACCGGTCACTAAGATGACTTGGAGGTTGTATCAACCTACACATTATCAGAAGATTAATCATGTTGATGCAAGATGAGATATGAATTGCAATGACATATAAGTACATAAAAGGTACTCATCTGAACCACACACTAGAGATATTGTTGGCTACTACAAAGTTGTATATTTTTTTTTTGCATTGCTGTAAAAGGGAGAGAAAGATTCAATGAAATATCCATGAGGGAGAAGAGATTAATATTCAATGAAATATCCATCAGGGAGAAGAGATTCTACAACACAAAGGGAGAGAATATCTAAAGGTTATTGTCAATGAAATAACCATCTATCAAGCTAGAGAATTGGAGAGATCTAACACTGCATATCTATCCAAAAAAGGGAGAAGAGATTCTACAAGAAAGGGAGAGAAAGAATCAGAAGATAGAATTGCTACACCTATCCATTAAAGGGAATGAAGAAAGGGAAAGCACATAGCAGAATCAAATCTATAGGGAGAGCTGTATGGTAAACATTTTTCTATCAAATATATTAAATCTGAGCTAGAAGAGCTTACCAAGATTCATATATTTGAATTGGTTATAGAACAATAAGTTTGGTCTGTTATGGCATATTTTATACTGCATATTTCATATTGTGCTGCTAGAAATGCCAAAGGGAGAGATTGATGGACTATGACTGATTGAATGTTTGAAGATGATAAGTTGATGATCAACGGGTTGCAAAAGTAAATGCAAGATATTAAATAAGTTAATGTATTATATTGTCATTGATGTCAACTTGATATGGTTTGATTGATCATACTCATATTATCATAACCTTGAAGATATGAAGAGACAAATTTTATGTGGTTGGTAAAACATAAAAGGTCTGTATACATCAAGTGATAGTGAACACCGAGCAGTTCACAGTGTATATCAAGAACAACAGTAACCGAGCAAGTGTTACCGAGAAAGAGTTGATGACCAAGAATAACTGGAGTTAAAAAGAACGACAAAATTTCCTAGCTGGCGGAGCTACAAATTAGGGATTGACTAATAGATTATTTTATTTTCAATGATCAGTTAAACTAAAGCATGGAAGGAGATTTAAAGAACATTTTATTCACAGTTATCAAGGAGAGATTTATGGAATAAAACTAAAGGAGAGCTTTACGGAATAAAGCAACACATGGCGAGTTTTACGGATCAAGGAGAGATCTACAAAAAAACAAGGAGATTAAGAGGATAATCATTTCTATATAAAGATACAAGGAATTCATTATAAAAGAGAGGAATGCTGAGTATATTTTGTGTGAAGATAGAATTTTTCATGCAGATCTAATCATATAGGTTGAAGAATAGAGCCAAGGAATTCTACAGACACCAAGCAACTAAGGATAGAGCATTCACCGAGCATAATAAAGAAAGAAAGAAAAGGAACTGAAGTGTATATTGATCAGAGAGGTATTATAGAACTAACAATAGATCTGAATATTTGAAAATCAAAATTGTATTTTGAACAGATCATTTACTGTATCAGTTTAACCATTGATTCAAAAAATCTCTTAATTGAGTGGGATTTAATAGTCCTTATTGTATTGAGATACTCAAGAGTATCAAAAGTTTTTCTTGTTGACAACATAGTGAGTTATATGTCAAAAGACAAACTGTTGGTTTTAAATCCTCTAAAAAGGTCGCACTTAATAGTGTGTATTGTAACCTTTAACAGGGTTGGCTCTTCATGGAGCTCACTTCAGAAGAGTGAAATTATTTTGGGTTACCGATCCGAGGTGGTTTTTCCCATATTGGGTTTCCACATTAAAATCTGTGTCAAAAGTGTATATGTTTCATTGCATTGATATTTGGTTTTACACATTATTGAAACTGGATTGGTTTGTTTAACTCTAAGTTTATTTGCTGCTACTCGGTAAAGTCAAGAAAAGATAAACAATATATCTTACCAAGAAGTTTATATTTGTTAAAGTTATTTATGACATACATTTTGATGAAATTTGGGACTGTATGATAACTGAAGGTATTATATTTGAGAGAATATTTTTGGAATAAATATTAAGGCCACTAATTCACCCCCCCACCCCNCCCCCCCCCCCACCAAGATATTCTAACAAATGATAATAATAATAATAAGAGATGTACATTCCCTATATATATATATATTGTCAGGCACAAAATGAGACAAGCACAACTAAGAGGGGGTGAATCAGTTTTACACACCTATAAACTTTATTTCCAATTAAACCATTTACAAATCAAAAAGATAAACATTAATGCAAGGTCCACAACACATAACATAGAACACCAAGATTTGTTCACGAGGAACCCCAGTTAAGGGAAAACCCCAGTGGGAGTCAAACCCACTAGATAATTGTAATCGGTTAGAAGTACTGCCCTGTTAAGAGAGAATGAATACAAAAGGGGAATGCACATGCATTTACAAGCCCACTACCTAGAGAAAATTGCTCACAATAAAAATATTTGGCCCTCAGTTAGGTTCACTAATCACAATACAACAATCTAGCCCTCAGTCAAGTTCACTGATCAATACCAATTCATAGGGGTGGACAAAGTGTCCAATAACTGAACTGACTTATAGCATCTGCAATGCCAATACAGTTCCAATGAAGTAAAATATCTACCTCTATTGTAAAATACAAATATCCTCCTCAGCCACACACTCTCACACATCGGAATCCCTGAATGATTTCCTAAAATATACATATTACAATGAATAATTTATCAACAAGATCGGCTAGGACCTATACACAAGAAAGATACTAATATTATGCTTAAACTCAAAGGTGATCCAAATTAATTCGGTCAATTTTGCACCAAGCATCGTGGTGGTACTATTTTGAATACTAGGGTTTTGTTTAGGCTTACCCTATTTTCTATTTTATGAGCTGTGATTATATTTTATTTTGTTGTTACTTTATCCTCTTAAGTGAAGGGTTGTTTTGTCATGGGCGGGGTTATTTTTTCTATCCTTTTGCAAAGTTATTATTTTCAAATCTGATGAATTTTTTCTCTATGCCTGAGTCTTGTTTTGGGTGGGTCCTACAAAATTGATTAGTTGGCTTTCCATATATCCCTAGGTGATAGGTTGTCTTTACAAATAGGGAAAACAAGTCTCATTCATTTATCGGTTAAGTTACCAGTGAATCAATGGTTTTGCACCATCGTGTTATCACAATTTACAACATACTTTCTGCATCACATGGTAGCAAAATGGTGACACCTATTCTTAGTTAGTGAGTATTGAAGGTGGGAAAGTGTGTAGAGGTGGAGATATGTGGTACTTCTCCATTGGTTATTTATTTCCAGCTAAATTCCATGTAATGGTGAGAGGTATATTGTTAAAGATTAGTTTTCTTAAAACAAGTATCTTTTAGCACATGTGTTTTATTGTGAATATCTTTTAATCAAGATACAAAATGTGCTTGAAAGATAATAAAATACAAGAGGAAATTGTTGGAGATTTTCTTCTATGCAAATAATTGATTGTATGTTTTCCATTGATGACAACATTTAATAAATAGTAGGTATCCTATATGCAATTATATGTATAGATGTTTTGGAGCTATGAATGTTTATTTCCATGGTGTATACATGTTCTAGTTGCTATGCGCATTCACACCGAGTCAGATATGCAATTTAAGTTGAGTTATGATTAGTCAGATATGGTAGTTACAAATTTTGGAGTTTATCTAAACTTAAGAGCCGATGTAAATATAGTGTTGCTTGAGTTGCACCTATCTTTGGGATATGTGTGTCTGTAATCATGTTTAGTTATGAGTTAAAGATAATTATCCAAAGGAACTAAACGTCTTTCAATAGAATCATCGTGTTAGAGTTAATATGGTGAAGCCAAATTTGTGAAGCGTCGCATCTATTCAGCTTGAGTTGCGTGGTCCTAATTTGTATTACGTGCTTCATTGTGCCAACAAGGAAGTTGATGAAGTGTTTCTAGATACTATTGTGACCTTATCCTTGGTGAAGATACATATAGCAGTTCAGATATGTTCACTAAGTGTTGAAAATGGAGTGAAAATTAAAAGATAGAGAAGAGTAGAAAGTTAGAGAGAATAAGTTGAAGATCTATGTGAAGAAATAGAAGTTGATTGCAATTCATTGGAACTGATCAAGACATCAGGTCTACTCAAACAGTTCATTTACTAGATATAGTGTATATCTGTTATACTAAAGGTTGTAGCCTTCACCATCTTAGCCGTGAGCTATTGGATAGTAAGTCCTCACCCTTAAAAGGGTTATCTATAAAAGACTCCTAACAGGGTCTGACCTTTAACCAGGTCTCTATACTTCTTGCATTGTGAAGATCCACTCCTAACAGGGTTGTAAGATCTTCTAATAGGGATCATTATAAACTAGTACAGTTATTTGTGGGTGCTAATTACCACCAGGGTTTTTGCCTATTTTGTTCCCCCGTAATCAAATTGTTGAGTACTCTATTGTGTTATCTGAATGTGCAATAACTTTATATCAAATTAAATTAAGGAAAGAGAAAATAATTAAATTAACTGATAACTGATTCACCCCCCCTCTCATTTATCCTTGGGAATATTCCAATAGAAATGTGGAATCATCAGAGTTAAAACATGCTAAGATAAAGATGATTTCACTCCTACGTTATCAAAAGATGCAATTGTTTTATGCAGTGCGTGATAGTGCAATGATGAAATGTGGACTTAAGACTAGTAGGTTTGAGGATGGGCCTTCGATTGATTTTTTAATGCTACTAGGATACCATATGGAGTCAATAGTGATTGACTAAAATCTCACCGTTCATTACACAATCTTAAAGATTGATCTACAATCAAGATTTAAATAAGGTTTTCGTGTCTTTGTCTTCTTTTCACAAATTGATGTAAGTTGATATAATTGTGAGTTATTTTGAAAATATGTTAGTGTCTTCCACTTAATTTCTCATAGGTGTCTTGGCACATGAATTAAAATCAAGAGAATAGGTGTTGAAAGGAATTGCATAATTTGCATAGTTATTCCCTAGATTCTTGGAGGAACAAATTGCAGAAGGTGACGGATTTCTAACTAGTAAATTGCTAAAAAACTCTTGTCTTGTGTTTGCCTCTCGTGCATTAGGGTTGTACTATGTAAAGGCATTCCATTTGGACCTATTGAATGTTAAGATTTTAGTGTGAAGGATTTCAAAGATAAAAGCATATATAAAGCCAAAAAAAATTAATTCAGGATAATCATGGCACCATGAAGAAAACATTCAAGGAAAATAGATAATGCAAAGAGAAACCCTTATGATAATTTCTTAGATTTGTTTTCTAAATCCACTAATGACTGGGGTGAAGCTAAAAATATTCCAGGGGGTAAAAAGGTTGCAAAGGGATTATTTGATAAAGTTCATATTTTGACTGATGTCATTCTTCCTAGGACAGGTTTACATATTTTTAAGTTATGTTTTTCTCAGAGAAACTTACAATCTCCTTCTTGTAATGCATGGCAATATGACCTAGGAAAATTAGTAATGCCAAGAGTGTTCATGGATGTGAATTTGTTGGTATTCATTGCAAATAGATATGACCCTATGTTGAGATTAATAAAAGACAATGATGGTGATGAAATCCTTAGGGTTTGTAGGGAAGAATTGAAAGAGTTATTTGATCTATATGAGTCATCCCCAAATTTTTTATCCCATTGACCTTCAGGAATTTCAACAGAAGTATACAACTCACAAAAGCTATATTAGAAGTATATTGATTCCTGCGCATTTAGCTGTTGTAGTAGAAGAAAACAATTTCATTGGCTTTAGCACTAAAGATCCATTCGAAGGGGAGGCTTTTAATCATATGTTCCTTGTAGTCTTTTATTCTTTATGCCAAGTTCTTGGTTTGCATCCATCAGAGGTGATTCCCAATTAATTTCTATACATGGCCATTCATATTAGGAAACCTCATTTCCATATAATCTATGATTTTTCTCCCTATATTGCAGATAAGATACATGAAGGTTCTGTGGGAATCCAGAACAAGAAATTGGATGCTCCTTTATTCTGGTATTTTATGTTAATGCATATGTTCTTGGCAAAGCATGTTACCTTCTTCAAAGAAACTATGTTCCTGAATACAGAAAAGGATGGAGCCTAGTTGCCAGTACAATTATGGAATATGGATTTATCCAAGGATAGAAAGGAGACTAGTTTTTTGAGATTTGATAATTATTTCACATCTAGGTTAAGAACAAAGTTACAAGTGAATCCACCCAGGATTCCAAAAATGCTACATGAAAAAATTAGTCCCTTGGAGATGGACCCTAGTTTGAAATTTATGAACAATTGGGGTGATATATACCCTTATCCTGCAGCCACAATATTTAGATTGTATGTTTTCAGTGGAGCTCCTCATGTTTTACCATATCACGTTCCTCTCAGAGTTGGGATAACTGAATTATTATGACAATTGGGTTATATTCAGGAGGAAGAATTGGCTGGAAGAGGAATAGGAACTATTTCCAAGATTTCAAAGTTGTACAATATTATCTCATTGCCAAAGGTGGTTGGAATCACTTTGGTAAAATTATTGAGCCATACCATATGAGTGTCAGTGTACAAAGGTTGGCTGATCTTGGAGATTTTTTTTAGTTTTTTCTGCAATAGAGTAGGCAAAAGAAAGATAGAACAACAATTCCATTACCTAGAGGATATTATTAGAAATGAATTTGTTCTATGTGATCAAGAATTTTTAAAAAAAAAGGACAAATGGGTGGCATACAAAAAGGTGTTGGATTTTATCCAAGATAAGGAATTGAATTATGATCCTCGGAAGGATTTTAAGCCCTTTTGTAATAAAATAAAAGCTCTCTCTGATCACTTTCAAGAGATCATGCAGTTTTTCACCAAAAGAAATAGAGTGAAGGAACTTCAAAAATGCCTAATATGTAAAAAGGATATCAAAATAGGGAGTGAACAAATTTGATTTTTGGGAGTAGATCCAAAGGGGACTATCTCTACTGATAAACCAAGGATTCATATTAAAGAGGATTTTATGTACAAGCTAGTGTTGCCAAATAAGCCATCACAGAGTGATATTATTAAAGAAGGACAAGTTTTAGAAAAAAATACCTTCACTGGCACCACGTCCTACATATAATGTTTCTCAGTTAGCAATAAAATACTTGGAAGAAGAATTAAGTATAGAAAACAGAAGTGAGTGTGATACATCTCCAAAAAGTAGTGATTCTCACACTGCCTATCCTCTGACTGATGAAGAAGTTGAAGAGGAGGTTCCTAAGGTAGCCAAGCTAAATTTGAAAGGGAAAATGAAAATACAAAATGTTTCCACTTCTCGCTCATCGTCAAAGGAGATGAAGTGTATGCCAGCTATTGACATAGATGATTCTTATGATCAAGGTTTATTTTCTAGTTCCCCAGTTGCATTCCCAAAGGATGTATCTTTAGATACTCAGGAGAAGATGGTCACTAACCAATTACTTGAAATGAAAGAATAGGGGACTAGGATTATCACAAAGGAAGAGTTCCAATCGGGTATGCTTACTCTGTCACCACCATTAGAATGGAATGTTAGTATTGATTAAGTGCAAGGCCGAATGGTAGATAAAGTAAGTAGAACTGCTTGTGATAATTACTTAGTAGATGATGCTTTTGTAAAAGAAGGAAATTTTATAAAATCTGTGTGGGATAAAAAATTGGAGGAATTCAGAAAAAAAAAAAATGAAGAGAAATAGGTTGTAGAGCCTGATAAAGACAAAGGCATAATTGAGGATGAGGTGAAAAATAAAATTAACTAGAAAATCCAAGCAATCACTCCTAAGGAAGGAAGAAAGATGATTGAAGAAGCAGGGGTTTTGATATTGCTAGAATGGGATATTGTTGATGCTTTGTCTTTCCATACCATTAGAAAGGAAAATTTTCCTGTCTACCAATCTGAGGATGAGGCCATGAAGGCATCAAAAGGAGAAGTCTTTAGTAAGGACCATGCTTCTTTAGCTATCTTGTCTTTGACTCAAGGAAAAGAAAGGAGTAAGGATATTAATATTACTGCAAGTCTCAAAGGAGGACTTGTAATGAAGAGAGTAACAGATACTTCGAGTATAGAAGTTGGTGACCTCAATCTTAGTGTTGTTGAATTCAATAAAGTAGTGACAAAAAATGAACAAGCAGAGGGGGAAATCTATAGAGTTAGTTATGAGGCATTAGCAAAGGCTTATAAGATCTTGGAAAAGAAGTCGATGAAATATGAACAAGGCTCTTAGTCAGTTGGATATTCTAAAGTTTTATTGCAATATTCTTTTTATTTTTCCCCTTTATCCCTAGTATCAAAGGATGTTTGTTAAAAATGAAAAAGAAATATGTAAATAAGCAATACCAGGAAAGAATCTAAGCAAGTGAATGCATGAAAAAGTATTACCATAAACAAGGAGAGAGAAAGCTCCAAGATCCAACACAAGAAGATAATATTTTGAAAGGGGAAAGCAAAGAAAACCCCTTGTGACATTATGAATGAGGCATGAAAAGCCTAAGAAGAGGAGGGAGAGAGAGAGAGAGAGAGAGAGAGAGAGAGAGAGAGAGAGAGAGAGAGAGAGAGAGAGAGAGAGAGAGAGAGAGAGAGAGAGAGAGAGAGAGAGAGAGAG
>MU224350.1:1492853-1519773 GCA_018584345.1 Thuja plicata | reverse complement strand
TCTATGAAAATAAGCAAATCCAGTCATAGATACTCATCTAGAAAAGATAGTGAAAGTGAAAGTGAAGAAGAAGATCTAGATGAAATAGAAGCACTTATGGCTAGAAGAGTGCAGAGAGGAAAAGGTACATATAAAGGAAAGTTACCACTTGTATTCTTTAATTGTAAAGAGATTGAACAATTTGCTGCAAGATGTCCTAACAGAAGAAAAGAGGACAGAAGTAATGACAGACCTTTCAAGAAGAAATCTAATAGAGGTGATAACAAAGATTATAGAGGTTACTGACAATCAAAAAGAAGAGATACCCGAGACTACAAGGATAAAGGCAAGAAGGCTAGCAACCTAGCTGCTTGTAAAGATGATGATACTGACACCGAAACTAATGAAGACATTGAGATGGTATTTGTAGTTGTGAAGGATGACTCAGATGAAGATGAAAGGTATGTAGAAACTATACTCATATCTAAGGTTAGCAAGAATGACATCTAGATTATAGATAGTGGCTGCACTCACCACATGACCAGTGACAAAGAAAATTTTAACACTTTTGAGTATTATAATGGTGGTACAGTAAGAATGGGTAATGATACACCTTGTCCAGTTGAAGGTAAAGGAACTATAATGTTGAATAACCTGATTAAATGTGAAAATTATTATTGGGTAAAAAGATTTAATTATAATTTGTTGACTGTTTCTCAGCTCAATAATTCAGGTCACAGAGTAGCATTTGAGAACAAGAAGGCAAAGATCTTCAATGAATCAGAAAAACTGATTGGTACCGGTGAACAAACTAAAGGTAACTTATTCTATCTGAATGATACTAACACCACTTTCTTAATGACTAGAAACGAAGACATATGGTTGTGGCACAAAAGATTTTGTCATGTGAATTTTGACAACATGATAAAAATAAGTAGAAGAAGAACTATAAGAGGCTTACTGACGATGACAAAGCAAGACAACATCATGTGCAAAAATTGTCAAAAAGTTAAAATGATAAAGTCTAGTTTCAAAAGTAAAACCCATACATCTTATGATATTCTAGAATTACTCTATACTGATTTATGTGGACCTATGAGGACAAAGAGCTATTATGGAGGTAGATATTTTATTCTCTTTGTTGATGATTACTCTAGAATGATGACAGATATGTTTCTAAAAGATAAATTTGAAGCATTCAAGATGTTTAAATGGTATAAGGCTATGGTAGAAAAACAAAGTGGTAAGCATTTGAAATGTTTGAGATCAGATAGAGGTGGAGAATTTATATCAGATGAATTCACTAATTTTTGTAATGAGCATGGTATAAAAAGATAGGTTTCTGCACCGAGAACACCACAGCAAAATGGGATTACTGAGAGAAGGAACAGATCAATAGTTGATTGTGCAAGAAAACTAATGATAGAGAAAGACATCACCCAAATATTCTGGAGGGAAGCTATCAGCACTTCTGTCTATACACTTAATAGAGTACAATTAAGGAAGGACAAAAAGAAAACACCTTATGAGCTATGGTATGGTAAAACACCAAATGTAAGTTACTTCAAGATCTTTGGTAGTCAATGTTATGTTTTAAAGCATAATAGAAATGGAAAGCTTGATGCCAAAAGTGATGAAGGTATTTTTCTGGGGTATTCTACCTAAAGCAAAGCTTTTAAATGTCTTATAAAGGCCTCTAACAAAATAGTTGAAAGTGCAAATGTAAAGATTGATGAATTTGAAGAAAAGAATGAGCTGGAAATCACAAAAGAACTAAAGGACTACAACAAGTTTGTATATTGTAAAGAATCCAACACTCTGCCTAAGAAACAGTGCTTAATCCCAGAACAACAGAGTGTTGCAACCGACGGTTAGGATAATAATCGAGATAATGTGCAAGGTAATGAAGAACAGAATGAAGATCAAAATAATGATCAAGCTGATACACAAAGATTTGTACCTGTAATTACAAGATATGTAAGAAGGAACCATCTAAAGATCCAGATCATAGGAGATAAGAAAGCTGGTACAAGAACAAGAAGTAAGTCTTTAACCTCAAATTATTTAATTTGTAAATAATTTGTGAGTTTGAGCCAAAATCTGTCAATGCTACACTAGATAATTAAGAATGGATAAGTTCTATGAATGATGAGATTGAGAAGATTGAGAAGAACAAAACATGGTCACTTGTGCCAAGACCAGATGGCAAAAATTTCACTGGTACAAAATGGATACTCAAGAATAAGCTGAACGAGAATGGAGAAGTCACAAGGAACAAAGCAAGACTAGTATGCAATGGGTATGCACAAGAAGAAGGTATAGAATATGGAGAAACCTTTGCACCCATTGCTAGGCTAGAAGGAGTAAGAATACTACTTGCTTATGCTGCATACAAAGGATTCAAAGTATATCAAATGGATGTCAAGTCAGCATTCCTAAATGGAATGCTTGAAGAAGAGGTATACATTAAGCAACCAAAAGGGTTTGTAGATCAAGACAAGAGGAACATGGTTTGTGGACTTCAAAAAGCCTTGTATGGATTAAAACAAGCTCTTAGAGCCTGGTATGAATGACTTCATTTCTATCTAATAAGTATTTGATTCATAAGGACTAGTGAAAATAGTAATCTTTATTTGAAAGAAGATACTGATGCTAACACTTTGATTGCTGAAATATTTGTTGATGGCATCATATTTGGAGGCAATGATATGCTATGAAAATCATTTGTTGATGAGATGAGAAAAGAATTTGAGATGTCTATGCTTGGAGAGATCAAGTTATTTCTTGCTCTACAGATCATTCAACAAAGTGAAGGTATTTTCATTACACAGTCCAAAATTCATCAAAGAGGTCCTGAAAATATTCAAGATGGAAGATTCCAAACCAGTTGGAACACCAATGGCTACTGGATGTAAGTTAACAAAGGAAGACAAGACAACAGGTGTAAATCAGATTTTTTATAGATCAATGATTGGAAAACTCATGTATGTTGTACACACTAGACTAGATATTGGACATGCAGTAGGAATTGTTGCTAGATTTTATGCTAACCCCAAGGAATCTCATAAGACTGTTGTAAAAAGAATTTAAAGATATCTAAAGAATACTGAGGAATTTGGATTATGGTATAGAAGAGAAGGCAAATTTGAACTTAAGGTGTTTACCGACACTAATTGGGCTAGAAATCTTGATGACCAAAAGAGCACAACTAGAGGAGCATTCTTTATGGGTGATCGACTTATCACATGGATTAGCAAGAAGCAAGGATGCATCTCTTAGTCTACTGCAGAAGAAGAATATGTTGCTACTGCTACAAACTACTCAAATATTACATGGATCAAACAGTTGCTAGAATGTATGCATATGAAGATCTCAGAACCAGTGGTTATCTATTGTGATAACACGAGTGCAATAAACATTTCCAAGAATCCAGTCATGCATTCCAAAACTAAACACATTGCAATCAAGTATCATTATTTAAGAGAACAAGTTCAAGAAAAAGAGGTGATACTTGAGTATGTGCAATCAAAAGAACAATTAGCTGATATCTACACCAAGCCATAGCCCAAGGATACGTTTGAGTACTTGAGAAACAGACTAGGGGTAAAAACCTTGTCTACCAGTAAGTAAAACACTAAAGGTTGCATCAGCCTATATATTAACAGAATATCATTCATGATGATACAAGCAAAAAGAAGAACTTCAAAGCTATATCTATATATAGAAAGGTATATATCATAACCGAGCACTAGACATATTAATGTATTGCTGATGGATAAGGGAAATTCAAGGAATATATTATGAATAGAAGAAAAGATTATTTTACATGAATATCAGATATTTGTAAAATACTTATTTGGCATTGTTGTCAAAGGGCGAGAAAGTTTCCATATTATCACAGTCTTCAGAAAAAGAAAAAAGATTATCTAGTATCAGATTACTCTAACATGGAGAAAGTATATCCTAAGGGAGAGATAATATACAAAGGGAGAGTTGCTAACAAGAGACAGAGACATCAAAGAAGAAGAATAGTCAAAAGAGAGATATTGACACAAGGAAAGGACACAACACATCAAAACAAGAAACACAGAGAGCTGCAAGAATCAAATCTAAGCTAACACAGAGCTTATCGGTGGTCAAACATTTTTATCTGTTATTAAACAAAGATTGGTAGTTTGATGATAATATAAGTTTGTTGCCATCAATTCCTAAGGGAGAGATTGATGACATGTAACTAATGAAATGTTTGATAATGTTAAGTTGAAGATAATGCAAGACATTAAATTAGTTAACTATTTTTATTGTCATTGATGTGAGCTTGATATCATCTGTACGATTATGTATATAATGCCAAAGACCTCAGAGAATCAATGGAACAAAGATGATACTTTCAGAAATGCATAAAAGTCAAGTATTCACTAAAGTGATAGATAACACCGACGGAGTGCACACCATCGGTAAAACAAAAGATGAAATGTCACAGTGATACCTGACAAGCAGAAGACAGTGTTTCCCGATGAAGAAAAATTATAGGATACCCGATGAGCTGAAAATAGAGTTGTCTGACGAGTAAGATCCAATGATACCCAAAATATGAAGATCCTAAAGCTAACTCGAGTCACATCGATGGAACTGGCAGTTGTCACCAATGACTAACTACAGAGTTGACCGACAAAATAGAGAGTTCAGAAAATGACAAAATATCTAGCTAGAAAGAGCTCAAGATAGACTTAACTAGTTGTTTTCATTGTTATATTCGACCAGAGTCAAGTGATTGATTTAAAGAAGGTTTGTACAGTTGGCAAGAAGATAGCTACGAGATAAATCAGGATTTAAGCTTTAAATCAGATTAGCTGGATTGTTTTTCATGCCAAGAATCAAGAATCAAGAATCAAGAAATGGTGAATATCAATTCTATATAAGAGACAAGCTTAATTCATTTCCATATCACATGAAGGGGATGAATAGAAAGAGGATGCTGAAGAGAAACTAATGAAGGATAACTTCATACAGTCCTGATCAATCAAGTTGAAGGAGAGCTAAATAATTCTATAGACACCGACGAAAAGTGAAGCACAGCATCACAGACCAGAAAGTGTGGAGCACAAAGAATTGAATTGATACATTGATCAGAGAGGTAATGTACTTAAATAGATCTCAAAATCTGTAATTCAAGTTGCATTAGAAATAGGTCATTGTGTTTCAGCTTAACCATTGAAGCATCAAGTCTCTTAACAAAGTAGGACTTAACAGTCTTCTATATATTGAGGTACATCCCAAGGAGTGCCAAAAAGATTGATTCATGAAAGTAGCATTGGAATTACCAGATACCTATTGACAGTCTAAGAAGAAGCCTAATTCAAGGATGGTAGCAAGATTTTCCTAAATCCTATTGACAGTCTAAGAAGGAGGCTGATTCAAGGATGCTAGCAAATAGATGCTCGATACTAAGTGACAACCTCTATGTATAAAATCCTCTAACAAGGTCACACCTAACAGCGTGTTTGTAACCTTTAATAGATTTGGCTCCTAACAGGGCTCACTTCAGAAGAGTGAAAATTTTGGGTAACTGTCCCAGTAGTTTTTTCGCTTAACAGTGTTTCCACTTTAAAATCCATATGTTATGTGTGTATGGTTTATTACTTTACTATTTTACATTTCACATATGCATTTCTAGATTGATCGATATACTCTGCATATTTACTCAGTGTCGGTAAATAGTTTTTACTTATTATCTATAATCAAGGAGAATAAGGTCAGAAAAGGAAAATTGATAGACAGTTAAATCATTATTAGTATTTCATGGCATGCATCTTGTAGGGACATAATAATTTGATATTTATCGATTGGTGGTTAAGTTTAAGTATAAATTGTTTGAAGGCACTGATTCAACTCCCCCCCCTCTCAGTTATTACTAACACAAACTTCACCAGAGAGATGTTGATTGGAAAACTAACTACATTTGAGGCCACAAAATTGGGAGACACTTTACCTAAAGTTGAGTCAACATTTAAGGTAACCGTGCACAAGAACAAGAAGACCTTAGCTAGAAATGCAAGCACAAGCAGTAATGATTTGAGAGAACAACTTGGAGCCTATGCTGATGAATGGGAATAGATACAAGAAGAAGAAAGGAAGCTAGATGAAATTGTTGCACTGATTTCTAGAAGAGAAAAGAGAGGTAAGGGTAAGTTTGAAGGCAAATTACCTTTGAAATTTTTTTCATGTAATAAGATCGGTCATTTTGCATCTAGATGTCCTACAAGAATTCCAAAGCACAAACCTAATTTTTTCAAGTCTAAGTTCTCAAAGGATGAGGAATGCTATTATGTTATTGTAGGAATATCTGATGATGAGGATGATAACTTTGATGAAACTGGATTCATTTCTATTAATGATGATGAACCTATGCATGAGGAAAAAGCATTTGTGTCTCGATTTGAAAAGAAATTTGAATGGGTCATAGATAGTGGTTGTTCACATCATATGACTGGAGATAAAAATAAATTTGTAAATTTGAAGAAGCATGATGTTGGTGTGGTTAGATTTGGTGACAATACTCCCAAACTTATTATTGGGATTGGATCTGTCTCATTGGATGGTAAGACTAACACTGACAATGTACTACTTGTTGATGGACTCAAGCATAATTTGTTGAGTGTTGGATAGCTACTGGACAAGGGTTATCAACTAAACTTCATCAATGGGAAATGTTCTATCAAGAGTAAATTAGGAGACTTGATAGGATCTGGTACTAAATCCACAGGTAATGTATTTGAACTAAACACATCTAAAGCTACTTTTTTTATTGCAAAGATTGATGACAACTGGTTATGGCACAAAATATTTTTTCATGTTAATTTTGACAACACTGTGAAGGCAAGTATGACAAAAGAAGTAAGAGATCTACCTAAAATTGTTAAGCCATCTAACACAATGTGTAGAGAATGTGTTGTGGGGAAACAGACTAGAAGCACTTTCAAGAGAAAATCATATTCAGCAAAAGAGAAGTTGGATCTAGTGCATACAAATCTATGTGGCCCTATAAGAACAAGATCATACTATAGTGAAAGGTATTTTATACTCTTGATTGAAAACTTTTCTAGAATGATGTGGGTTACATATTTGAAAGACAAATCTGAGGTATTTAACAAATTCAATTTGTTCAAAGCAAAAGTTGAGAATGAATCTGGTTTAAAGATGAAATGTTTGAGATCAGACAGAGGAGGGTAATTTACATCGGGACTATTTAAAACATATTGTGAAGAAAATGGAATACATAGACAGACTTTAGCTCCTAGAACTCCACAACAAAATGGGATAGCAGAGCGAAGAAATAGAACTATATTAGATGTTTCTAGGGCTATGTTTCTGGAAGGAAATGTATCACATGTTCATTGGAGAGAAGTCGTTGGCATTGTTGTGAGACCATTCCTTGCTTATGCTGCACATAAAGACTTCAAAGTGTATCAGATGGATGTGAAATTTGCATTCTTGAATGGTGACCTGGAAGAAAAAGTGTACATTGAGCAACCTGATGGTTTTCCTTTGATAGATGATGAAAACATGGTTTGCAGATTGAAGAAGGTACTGTATGGACTAAAACAAGCACCGAGGGCATGGTATACAAGACTGGATAAACATCTACTTCATCTTGGTTTTAGAAAAGGTAATGCAGACAATAATTTGTATTTAAGAACTGATGAAGATGGAATCTTAATTACAGAAGTTTTTGTTTGTGATATCATTTTTGGAGGAAATGATAAAATGAGTAAGAAGTTTTCTAAAGAAATGGAGAATGAGTTTGAGATGTCAATGATTAGTGAGATGAAATTTTTTCTTGGTTTGCAAATTAATCAGAGTAAAAATGGCATATTTATATCTCAGACCAAGTACCTTAAGGAAATGTTGAATAAATTTGGAATGGAATATTTTAAACCTGTTGGTACACCCATGATAACGGGGAACAAACTAACTAAAAGTGATGAGATTCAAAGTGTTGGGCAGACTAAGTCCATGTCAAAGATTGGAGGTCTATAATATTTGACACACACTAGACCAGCTATTACCAATGTCGATGGAATTGTGGCTAGATATCAAGCAGATACTAAAGAAACACACTTTGCTACTGTGAAAAGAATTTTTAGATATCTAGAAGGAACAGTAGAGTATGGATTATGGTATGAAAAATCTGATGATTTTACTTTGCAGGCTTTTATTGATGTTGATTGGGCAGGTAATGTGGATGATAGAAAGAGCACAAGTGGTGGTGCATTTTTCCTTGGGAAGAGATTGGTTTCCTGGTTAAGCAAGAAGTAGAATTGTATTGCTCAATCTACTGCTGAATCAAAATATGTAGCTGTTGCAATTAATTACATACAAGTTGTTTGGATGAAACAAATGCTGGAAGATATTGGAATAACTTTCAAGGAGCTAGTGGTTATTCATTTTGATAACACAAGTACAGTAAACATGTCAAAGAATCCTATAATGTACAAAAAGACTAAACATATTTCTATCAAGTATCATTTCTTAAGGGAGAAGGTAGTTGCTAAGGAGACTAAACTGGAGTACATAAGCACAAAGGAACAGATAGCAGATATATTTACTAAACCTTTGCCAAAATATCCTTTTGAATACCTCATAGGCATGCTTGGAGTGATGGCCCCTCCCATTGGTAATAAAAATGATGCAGATATGCATCTATCTAGTGGAGCTCAGAGAAATATTATTCTCTGGACTTGATGTATGGATCTACTCCTTAGGGGGAGTGATGACAGGAGAACACTATGGAGCACATTTGGGTGATCTTGCACCTGATCGGACATGAAGTTTTGAAAAAGCTACTGAAGATTATAGATGAGTTATGGAACTCTTTGCCATTGCTACCAAAGGGGGAAGGAATCTATGAGAAAATCCCTACTATTTTGGGAAATTTATGTTGAGGATATTGAGAAGATTGTATTGAGAGAGAGAGAGTACTTTTGGGTTGATGCCTATGGATTTTCCCATATGTTTCCATCAATTCCAAAGGGGGAGATTTTTGGATGATATCAGTTTTGGTTATTGATCATGTTGTTGATATTCATGTTTTGTCACTGATGTCAACATATATTTCTATGGAGAAGATAGACTGACTACTTAACTGGAACGAGTGTACAGACATTGTACGGATGATTCAGAAGGATCAAAGTTAGATTTATGTAGAAGGTTGTGTTTTGACCTTACTCCTAAGCTCACTTGACTTTATGTTACATTATGTGGATGTTACAATTCATTTGGTGAAGACTATTTTTCTGGACTGCAACTATGATTCTAGATAGAGAAGGTCTCTATGTTTTGGGTATATCTTACTGAGGAAGATGTTTCAGAACTTGTGAGCTTACTGATAGAGAGATGACATATTATAGTGAAATGGGTTGAGTTTTATTTATTTTTGGGTACTGATAACGTCAGTTGTGGCATGTGTTTTGGAGAAGACCTATTTCTTGGCCGACTTCAGACTTGTAACATGTGGAAATTAATTATGAGAGTGGATTGCGGATCTGGAAGTATTTGTGATGAATTGTAAATGTTGTATACTTGTTATAGGTACTGTGTGTATGTTAGCAAGGGCTTATGTAATTATTTTTATGATGGGAAGCCTTAATTGGCCGACCTAGTTAATTATGTATTAGGAAAGCTTAACTGGATGACCTAATGGGTTATTGTAAAAGGGTATTGTTCAGGCTTAGAATTGTCACCCTAAATCAGGCATTAAGGCTTCATGGAAATTCTATCTAATAATGGAAACTTCCTCTAGCTGTGGGTGAACTATGGATGAGGAAGAGTCTTCAGATTCTAGGCCGGTTCCTATTTAGTATGGAATATCACCTCCTAATTGAAAATTGAATTGAGAAAAGGGAGAAAGATTTTAAAATTGAACTTGCATGAATAAAACTAGAAAAGGTGATACACAAAGAAGATTAAAATCTTTCAAAAGCTTCTAACTGACACTCACTTAACATACCCTAGGGATCTCTGCACTATCATTCACTGTCCAATGCATAAGCTAATTGGAAGGCCACAACTAGGGTTTAACCACAAGCAGTAATCTTACCATTGATAACATGCATATTCTGCAAAAGGCTTATATTCTGTAATATAGAATAGGAATTAATGCAATTCACTAATCCATATTGTAGATGTATTACTCTTGGATGCAGAAAATTGAAAAGGAACTTGAACAAATGATCACAATAAGATGTATGGAAAAAGTGGGGCAACTATATTCTTCTCAAAATCTGTATACAAGTTACATGTATGAATTTCAGAATAATGGCAAGGAATAGTGGAATCCTCTTGCACAAAATCAAAATTACAAGCATGAACTTACAATGGAATACAAAAACATGAACAAACAACTATAGGAATAGAAAATTCACTAAATCTCCTCTCTCCACCAATTTCACCCCCCTAAACATGAAGTAAATCCACCACTAAATAGCCAACATGGCTTATTTCAAAAACTAATTCCCCCCAAAACCCTCCATGATAGATCTCCCAAACTATAGGGCCAAATTAGCACCCTAAATCGAAATCCTAAGCTTTGCACCCCTAAGTTGATAGATAAGAATATATCTTATTACATACTTTATCAACTTTTACCTATTTGAATACATGACATTGCAACCCTAAATGCATTACCACCTTATTTGAAAACCCAAAAACCTAACTTCAAAGAGGATGAAAACTCTTATCAACTCAGCATCATAATTAATCCTAACTCTGCCGACACCACACCACTATAGTTGATGCAGCTACAGTTTGTTTGGTCACCATGGTTTGTAGTCGACTTGACCATCTCAGTTTGAAGCGACGGCTTTGAGACTTCGTGGCACTAAAGGTACCATCATGGCAATATGGAGGTAATGTTGATGCAATGGGAACTGCAACTACATTTACTCCATCTAACAGTGGATTTCAAATGTGAGTAAAACAAAATGCATTTTCATTGATTTCATTTGTGAGTTAGGGTTTTTGCTTTGTGGCATTGCCATGTTGAAACTGGAAACCATGAATCTCTATAGTGTATCTGCCTCCGTTCTATGGAGAAACTCCATTTTCATGAGCTTTAGGAGAGAAAAAGATGTCATTTTATTCTCACTATAACACATGGCATCTTTCTGTTGTATTTTCCTTCAATAAAGGCCACAGCTTTTGGTCTTCTTTAGCTTTGAACTTGGGCTTCAACTGTAAGTCATCTTCCATTTGCTTGAATGTTGGGACATTTGGTGATATAGTGTGTTTAAGCCAATACAAATGGTGTCGCATAGTTGTTTGTAACTTGGGTTTCTTGAGCTGATGTTTTACCACTATCGCAGGTTTTGAACTGCAGTGCATAAAGGAGACTCTGGAAGTACTTCATTATTTGTGGCCACTACTGCAGACTTGGAATGTATTACCACTATAGTCTTGGAATGGTCTCAAGCTGTAGTTGAGATGTCGAGCCCATAAAATTTGGTTTTGAACTAGGGATGTCTCAGCCACAGCTTCAGACTCATCCCCAGTTCGTAGTGTGACATAGAACAACACCACTGCTAGTATGGGAGTGACCTCAAACTATGGTTGAGGCATCGAGCTACCACAAAATTCATCCTTCACTACTTAAACATCTCAACAATAGCTTGAGACTCATCCCCATTCTGTAGTGTGACATGGAACTGGGGAAAAATAGCGCGGCCTCTATTTTTTTTTCCTTTGAATGTTGCAGGTTGTCTTTTAGCTTCCTTCTTCAAACACGCAGGAAACAGACCAAGCTATGACTATTTTGTCTCAACCACCATGTGGGTTCTCTTCAGCATAAAAAATGTAGCTTATGACTGAAAGGTGCGGTGGATGTATTTGGTTTAAACTCTATGACATCTTTCTGTCATAAGCTTGACATTTTTTCTGTGAGTTGATACAACCATGACTGAAAGTATAAAGAGGATACACCATCAACTTTGCACATACAGATAAGTGATCATTATTACTTTTATTCACTGTAGAATAGAGATGATGTGAAGCTTGATAACCATGAGGTTTCTTTTATTGTGTCAACTCTCTCAATGTAATCATTACTTAGTGTTTGATAAATGTTGGAACATTTTGCTTGATGTCGACTGTAGCTTAAACATTCATATAACTTTTGAACTAGTCTTTGTTTACTATCGAGCCCATTACTACAACACTGCTTAATGTTGAACTTCACTATCATACCCACATGCTATTATTTGCAATATTTTGAAATACCCACATGGTTTTTGAACTTGCACTTGAAGTTGTTGGTTTTGATGCTTGTCTGAATTTGAAGTAAAACACAGGTTTTTGTACTGTTTAAATGTTTTTAGAAAACATTCTCCTTGCTGTCACAACTTTTAATAAGCATAAAACATGCTTCCTTGTTCAGACTGAACACTCTTTTGTATCAGCTGTGCTCTGTTTTATCTGCAAAAAAACATGAGATATTTCTCCTCCAGTATGCTTGTAAAACATAACTATTTCTTGTTTAACTGATAACAGTATGATCAAAACATATGAAACCTGAGTATGTTTAAATTTTCAAAAATGTTAAATGTAGTTAGTGTAAAAACACATTGTTTCTTTTAAATGCATACAAGATTTTACCCATGGGGTTAGAGCACGGGCTCGTGACTCCCATGGCTCATTCTCAAAATGAGAAACCCTAATTGGCATATATATTTTAACATCATTGCATACCCAGTACTATCATCATGAATGTATATTATCTTTTAGTACAACAGTATAAGATGTATTCGTTTAAACACCCTGCATTCAGATATCTCTTGAAAATTAACATGAAGACATGAATTGTATCTCTTTGAAATCAGCATCCATAAGGTTGATAGCTAATCACTGACATTCCATTCTTGACGTCTGTCTTCTATGTATTTTCCACCATCATGAATGCAAACTTATGCAGATACTCAGATTGTTAATTTCTGTCCTTATTTGCAGCTTCCATATTTCTTTGTTATGCATATTCTTTTGAAAATTCAGCTCTTAAACATGAACATAACAACATCATTATGTCATAGAAAATATGCTTGAACATTAGGCCTGTGTTTTTTTTTAATCTTGATATTCAAAAAGCGAACCTTTAACTATTGCCTGAAAGCATAAAGATGTACTTACTGTAACAGCATTTCTCAAACTCTCTTCTTTTCATGAACGTAGTGACTTTAGATTCTCAATTCTACATTTGTCCACTTCTTATGAATTCCTTCATGTGTCTACATCTTATCCTTCTTATGCATGTGAGCAGTAACCTTCTAAGATGTAAACAATCCCCTTCTGCATGTAATGGCTTATGTGAAGTTCAAGTACGGGCTTGTGACATCCACTGCATTATTTTCCCATGCTTACTGCATTCAATCATACATATATGCCCACTTGCACACAAAACACAATTTAATTTATTAGGTCATCAAATCATATGCGTCAATTAAAATTTGTGAGTGAATGTATGCCAAGATGACATTCACTCATGAGTGTTGGTTGGTTTGTATCATTTGTTGAACTAGTAGGTTAACCAAATTCTAAAAACCAGTTTCTCAGATGATATGCTAAGTTTGCTTAGATATCTGATTTGATAGAAAAGAATAATATATATCTAAGTGATCATAAATCGTAAAAGGTTTCATGTTTGGAACAAGTCCCTTTAATACTATTTTTTAGATACTCTGAATGAATGTTTTCTCATTACATTGTTTTCATCAGATTGATATGCAATTTTTAGAAAAAATGATTGTATGTTGTTTGTGTTGCATGTATTGCTTAGATCCAGTTGGATCTAACACCCCACTTTCTTCTCCTGATGCAGGTAAAACCTAAGGGACCTAAATGTAGATGCGGAAACTAACCAGGAACCATGGAGACCTAAATGCAGATGCAGAAACTAGCCACAAGGCAATGCATGGGACCCTTACTCCATACTTTCAATTATGCATTCTATTCTACAATGTACTACTATTGATATGAAAAGAAAGATGAAACAAAACTTATACCATACATTCAGTTTGAATGCACAATGTAATTGATCAATTATAATTTAGAAATTATTGAGTGTGATCAACTCTTAGAGTATAGATAATAACTTATGAAAATGAATGTAGTGGTAGAATGTTTATTAATAATATCTGAAGGATAATATTAATGGGACTCTTCAAAAATGCAATTTTTTCCTATTTATGGTTACTTTGATGCAATGCCAAAAATTAGGGTAACAGGTATATATGAGTGATCTTTTCATTTTTGAAAAGTGTAGTAGAGAAAGAGAAGAGCAGAGATTTGTGAAGCTGCGAAGCTTGATTGCTGGATAGAGAGAAGATTTGATACATCATTGGAACTGACAAGCAAAGATAGTTTCTATCAGAGAGCTCACTGGATTGTGTATTTGTTGTATACACTTGATGCGGATTGTAAATCCTTGAGGGTGACTTTAACCTTCTTTGGGTAGTGTGCCTTGGCAGTGAGCCTACTATTTCCTTTGACTCCTAACAGGAACTGTGTACTGTAATGTTGTAACAAGCTCCTAGCAGGGCTAATATCTTTTAACAGGGATACTATACTCTCAGTACATTATTTGTGGGTGTTAATTCCCATCGGGGTTTTACCTTTAACAATGTTTCCTCATCAACAAATCTTGTGTTATGGTGTTGTCAATTACTGTTTTATTATTTACATTTGCTAATATGGTTATTAAAGTTTAAAGTTTAATAATCTATACTACAACTGATTCACCCCCTCTCTCAGTTGTCTTGTGGACTGTTAATCCTAACAAATTTGTACAGAGGAAGAGGCAATTATTCTAGACGTGGATATAGCAGAAGAGGGTTCCAAGTAACTTGTTACAATTATGGTGAAGGACACAAATCCTTTGAGTGTACACATGCAAGAAAGAAAGGTGGTAGCAGTAGAAAAAATTCTTTGGTTCAAGAAGAGTCATCGAATGAACCTGAGAATCTCATGATCCAAAGGATACTATGGAGTGAGAAAGATAAGAAAGATCCTGTTAGGAATGGTTTGTTCAAAACTAGATGTAGAGTTGCTGACAAGGTTTGGAAAGTCATTGTTGACAGTGGAAGCTCAGAAAATATGGCATCTAAAGATATGGTTCCCAAGTTACAGTTGGAGAGAATGAAACATCCAAAACCCTACAAGATCTCATGAATCAAAGATGAGCATACATTAACGGTGAGTGAACAATGTTTTGTGAATCTAAAAATTGGAAAATACTATGATAAGGTGTTGTGTAATATTATGCCAATGGATTGTTTTCATATTTTGTTGGGAAGACCTTGGCAATATGATAGACATTCTATACATGATGGAAGGTTGAATAGATATTCTATTTGGGTTGATGGTAAGAAGAAAATTTTGTTACCTTTGATTGAAGAATTTGCTGATGAGTTGTGTACATCTGTAAAAGCTTGCATGATGGAAGGTACACAGTTTGTTAAGGATTTGAGTAGAGATGATATTTGTTATGCTTTGATTCCTAACAAACCAAGTAAGAATGCAGAAGATGACATACCTACAGAAGTTGAGAAGTTGCTGACTGAATAGAAATAAATTATTTCAAATAATGTACCTAGTAGTTTGCCACCAATCAGAGATATCATTCATTGTATGGATCTGATTCCTGGAGCTATTTTACCAAATAAAGCACCACATAGGTTAAACCTACCGAGAATGAAGAGCTTAATCAACAAGTTCATGAATTGTTGAACAAAGGCCTAATCAGAGAAAGTTTGAGCCCATGTGCAGTGCTTGCTATGTTGGCACCTAAAAAGAATGGAGAATGGAGAATGTGCACTCATTCCAGAGAAATAAACAAGATCACGGTGAAGTATAGGTTTCCTATACCAAGAATGGATGACATAATGGATTGTTTGAGTGGAGAAAATTATTTTAAAAAAATTGATTTGAAAAGTGAATATCATCATATCAGAATCAGAGAAGGTGATGAATGGAAGACTTATTTCAAGACAAAGGAAGGTTTGTATGAGTGGTTGGTTATGCCTTTTGGTTTAACTAATGCACCCAGTACATTTATGAGGTTGATGAATGAATTTTTGAAGAAATTTTTGAATAAATGTGTGATTGTATATTTGGATGATATAATGATATTTAGTAAGACCATAGAATAAAAATTGATGCATATAAAACAAGTATTGCAGAGATTGAAAGAGGAAAAGTTGTTGATAAATCTAAAGAAGTGTTCATTCATGAAAGAAGAGCTTGTGTATTTGGGTTTTGTAATTTCAACTAAAGGTTTGAAGATGGATCCAGAAAAGGTTGAAGCTATACTAAGTTGGCCTACACCTAAGAATGTTACAAAGGTGAGAGAATTTCATGGATTGGAAATTTTTTACAGGAATTTTATCAAAAATTTCATTTCTATTTGTAATGTTATGACTGAAACAATGAGAGGAAACAAAAGAGAGTTCAAATGGACACATGGAGCTAATAAGAGTTTTGAAGCTTTTAAGTTGAAAGTTGTTGAATTACCTGTGCTAGCCTTACCTGATTTCAATAAGGTATTTCAAGTTGAATGTGATGCAAGTGGAAGTGCAATTGGAGCTGTGTTGACTCAAGAAGGTAAACCTATTGCTTTCTTTAGTGAAAATTTGAATGATGCAAAGAGAAAATATTTTTTCTATGATTAGGAATTCTATGCTATTGTGCAAGCTATGAAGAAATAGAGACATTAATTGATGCCAAATGAATTTGTGTTGTATATTGATCATAAGGCTTTACAATATTTGGGTAGTCAGAATAAGTTGAATCAAAGACATATGAAATGGGTTGAATATTTGCAGAGATTTACATTTGTGATTAAGCATAAGAGTGGAGTTTCCAATAGATTTGTTGATGCATTAAGTAGAAGAAGATCTTTGTTGACTGAAATGATAATTGGAGTTCTTGGATTTGATGACATGAAGCATTTGTATGAAGACGATCCTAATTTTTCAGAGCAGTGGAGAGTGTGCAGAGCACCTAATACAAATCAATCAAGTAAGTATGAAGACTATTTCATTCAGGAAGATATGTTGTTTAAGGGTATTGAGTTGTGCATACCAACAAGTTCAATGAGAACTAATTTGATTAAGGAGAAACATAGGAGTGGATTGGCTCGACACTTTGGCATTGATAAAAAATTGAGTCTGCTGAAGGAGAGGTACTTTTGGCCTCGGTTGTATAAAGATGTTCAAAAAATTTTAAGAAGTTGTGGAGTCTATCAAGTTGTAAAGGGAGTAACTCAAAATACTAGTTTGTATACACCTATTACTATTCCTGAGAAACCTTGGAGTGATATCAGCATGGATTTTGTTCTTGGCTTACCTAGGACAGCAAGAGGTAATGATTCTATATTTTTTGTTGTAGATAGATTTTCCAAGATGACACATTTCATACCATGTAGGAAAACATCAAATGCAATGCATATAGTAGATCTTTTCTTTAAGGAGATTGTCAAATTGCATGGATTACCAAAGAGTATCATCTCTGACAAAGACAACAAGTTTGTAAGTTATTTTTGTAGAACACTTTGGAAGAAGCTGAATACTAAGTTGAAATTTAGTTCTACATTTCATCCACAGACTGATGGACAAACAGAAGTTGTAAATAGAAGTTTGAGTAACTTGTTGAGATGTTTAGTTGGAGACACACCAAGCAATTTGGATTTGATGTTGGCACAAGAAGAATTTGCATAAAATAGTTCAATAAATAGAAGTACTGGAAAGATACCTTTTGAGATTTTTCATGGGACACAACCTAGAGGTATATAATATTTGAGAGACATTATTGGTAAAGAGAAAAGAAGTGTTGAAACAGAGTAATTTGCAAAATTTATGAAGACATTGCATGAGGATGTAAAGCAAAAGCTGGAGAAAAGTAATCAGAAGTACAAAGATGATGCAGATAGATCAAGAAGACATAAGACATTTTATGTTGATGATGTTGTGATGGTTCATCTGAAGAAAGGAAGATTATATGGGAAACTGAAGATGAAGAAATTTGGTCCTTGTAAAATACTGAGAAGATTTGACAGTGGAAATTCTTACGAAGTTGAATTACCTGATGACATGGATATATCACCTATATTAAATATTTTAGACTTGTATGAATATCATGAACCTGATGAAGAAGTGACAATACCAAGTGATTATCCTAAGAAGCAGATAGAGGAAGTTGAGAAGATCTTGAAACAGAGAGTTGGCAGAAGTACAAGAGGAAAGGAATACATGGAATATCTGGTAAAGTGGAAAAAAAAACCAATTGAGGACTCATCTTGGATTTCTCAATCTAAGTTAGATTCATTTCAGGTTGGACCTGATTCATGATTTGTGGAATCATTTCTTTTCAACTCCAGGTGTCTAATGCAGGAGCATCTTGGGTCTTTGGAAATCCTGCTCAACCAAAAATATATTTACTTCATTCCTTAGTCTATTCTCTATTGCTCGGCATAGTTTTTCTTTGTTTCTCAACATGCTTGCCGAGTATCTCGGTCATGCTTATGTTCTGATGCTCGGCTCTTCTTTTGCCAAGGTGTTTTTATGCTTGGTCGTGCCTGTGTTGAGTTGGTTTATTTAGGAGTTGGAGCTGCTGGCCGACTTCTTCATTTAATTTTTGTAGCAGGATTTATTTCAGATCTATCTTGGGATCCATGTGGACCTAAATCTAGGTCTCTCTTTTGTATTTGGGTGCTAACTTCTTTGTTGGTCTCTTTTATATATTTTTTTGTATGTTCTTAATTTGGTAGCAAGTCTTAGAGCAAGAAGGAAAATGTTAAGATATTGAAGATCTGAGATCTCTATTGTAAGAAGATTGAATTATAATACATTGTGATGTATATGGCCATAACCAGGAAGGCCTTACAGCCTCGAATGTATTGAGTTTGATAATTTAATTTAATAAAGATCTCTGTGTTTCTCTCTCTCACTATCTTGTTGTATTTGTTCCGCATTGTATCTGCAAGTTTGATGGTTTCAGGTGTGCCCTAGGCCCCATCTCCTTCCTCCCTTGCATCAATTTATATACCTAGCCACCTTTGTTGATTCCTCTTCTTTTCTCTTTGATCTGAGACTCAATCTATGAAACTCCTCTGCATATGCACCAACATTAAGATCTCTTTGTCTAAGAGTTTTTAACTTCCTATACATTTGTACTTCATAATCAATGGGCATGAATTGTGCCTCAATTCTATCTTTCATCCTTTCCCAAGAAGTTATAATTTTTCTTCCTTATTTGAGTCTCTCCCCTTTTACATAGTTCCACCATGTGAGAGAAGATCCTTTTAACCTTGCCTTTTTCAATTTTACCATCTTGTCTTCAGGGACCTCTTTATATCCAAAGTAGTTATTCAGGGCTTCAACCCAATCTATTACCTCTTCTACATCCATGCTTCCACTATACATAGGTAATCCATCTTTGGCATCCCTACTTACTGACCTTAAGGCATCCACAAATTCCTTTCAATATACAGGTAACTCTACTACCTATCTAGTGGATTACTCTTCTCCTATTTCCTCTTCTTGGTTAGTGTCATATTCATACTCTTTTTCCTTTCCCTTTGATCTCTTCAACTCTCCGAGTTTGGCTTCAACCAACTTCTTCACTGCATCTTGAGACATTTTCTTGGGAGGCATTGTTCTAGCCTCTATCTCTACTCCTTCCTCTAACATACACCAAGTTCACATCATAGAAAATTTATAATTCCCTCTCTGATACCAATATGATGAGGAGGCAATAGATGAATCAACCACCCTTTTTGACAAAGGTTTCGAAAACCTTGCTAACTCCAACCAAGTTCTTTGTCTTGGTCAAAAAATCCAACCAATTTCCTCAATTCTTCATAGGGGCCCTATTATAGACTCTAAGGCTCCTATATGTCCCCTTCCTTTGGACAAATTATCAACACAAGTCCCTTAGACTTTTGCACCCTTGAATGTTTTAGTGGGCTACACATGTGTTTAGGGGTTTGAATGGCCCACTAAACCAAACCAACATACCGACCCATGGAGTGATATTTTTGTAACCATACAACTCAGAAGAAATAAGATTCTAAGACCCAAATCCACCTTTCAATTAATGTTGATAATTATTTCATTGAATGGGCCTAATTTTAATTAGATCTCCTAATCGGACAATCGGGTAATACCTTTTGACTACCAGATAATCTAAAAAAACTAAGGAGCTTTCCAGATACCCTTCTAGGAGTTCTAAACAATCCCTCAGATTTCGGTTCCACTATGATGAGGAGGCAATAGATGAATCAACCACCCTTGTTGAAAAAGGTTTCAAAAACCTTGCTAACTTCAAACAAATTCTCTGTCTTGGTCCTTAAATCCAACCAAGTGTCTCAATACTTCATAGGGGCCCTATTATAGACTCTAAGGTTCCTATATGTCCCCTCCATTTGGATTAATTATCAATAGAAGACACTTAGACTTTTGCACCCTTGAATTATTTAGTTGGCTACACAAGTGTTTAGGGGTTTGAATGGCCCACTAGACCAAACCAACATACTAAAAAATGGAGTGATGTTTTTCCAACCATACAACTCAGAAGAAGTGATCAGTTCTATTAAAGGAATAAAAAACTAGGCTCTCACAAGGACTCAAGGATTGAACATCCTACCGAGAAGCTTATCCTCCTCATAAAAACTTATTTAATTTATCAACCTAGGGACATAGTACTTGAAATGGGTCAGCAAGATATATGCACCAAGGATTTTACTTAGACCACCCTATGGCTACAGGGAACAAATTGATTGAAAGGGAAACTAGTATGTAGCTGCAGGAAACTAATTTCTTGGAAAGGAAACTAGTATATAGCTGCAGGAATTAAATACTAGAAAGGAAGTATGGAAATAAAGGTGTTGCAGGAATGCAAAGACTTGAAAACACAACTATAATGTCTCAATAGTTTTGTCTCTTTGGCTGCGGAAGTAATAGATTACCCTACGGCTTTGGCTGTAGGAACTGTGTTAATACTAGAATTATGATAACAAGATGTAGGAAAATGAAACTACATGCAAATGATTCTAGCTAATATGGATTTCTCCCCATGTGGGCCCCCTTGATTGAGTATCCAAACTCAATTATACTGAGCTAAATATCAACACTTCATTTTCTATTGATTGAAAAGGAAAGTACAAGATTCATGTAAAAACTATAAAACAACATAATGAAACTATATTCTGATAACTGATAACACCCTCCTTCTCATGCAAGAGTGAGGCTTATTTAAAGAAAAACATCTAACTATACTAATTGCTCACACTATAAAAAGGTGGAATCATTTATTTGGAAAGTTGGAAAACTAGAAAGTGGGAAAATAGAAGACATCTATGAACAAGGAAAGATCTCTTACGACAGAGGAAGAAAAGATATAGCTTCCCACTTCTTCCTAGATTTCCTCAAAAGAACTCATAACTCTATGAATCGGTCTTCACTCAATTGTTTCCACCTTGGTTCTATTGGAACTGCCACTTCAAGTTGCATTGACTTTGCCAATGGTTGAGTCGGCTACAGGAACAGGTCGGGGTATCTAGTGCATGGTGCATTGACCTAGTCAACCCTTCTCTTTCTATTCATACTCTGCATCTTAAATGTTAGATTTGAGACATTCAAGGAAATATTCCATCAAACATGCATACATTCATTCATTTTTAAAACATCAATTATGTATAAGAACATAACCATAAATACTGCATAAGTAATATAGTAATAATTCAACGTGTTTGTATGTTTAAGAGCTTTAACCATGGAAATTTTCTTAGTGGTTGTAGGCCACATAATAACATAAAGATTCTAGAGTTTCAATAAATATAATAGGAAAGCATAAGCAGGGACCGATAATAACTCATCCTAAGGTCTCTAAAAATAGGGCATATAAATGCCTCATCATTCTTCCCCCTACGAAGACTATCGCCTGTCTTCAGGCACAAAGACTTTCCTAATCTGAGAAAGCATCTAGAGATCCCCAATTGAAGTGTCCCCACCACTGATACTATCCAGGTTCCAATAAAACCCATTTATGCACTTCAATTTGATGGTTCTTCTCACTTCCAACCACTCATCAATTTCATTGTCCACACAACTATAGAGTGGCCATAGGATAATTGGTGATTGGAATGTAAGGGGAAGCCACAATTCTAGTCTTGTCTTCCTTCCCAGTTGTATGTACCATTGGACACGTTGTATTGCTGCTTTGAGGTTAATAAGTCTATGAGGGTCAGCCTTTTTCAATGTAACCATTAACATGTTCCATCCTTCAATTTTGTTCTTTGTTACCCTTTTCCCTTCTTCTAATGGAATATTCTCAAAAATTTCATAAATTTATGCTTTGTTCCTAAGATTCCTTTCTCTATGTTTCTTCTCTCTAAAACCATAAGATACTTCCAACCAGTCATAATACATTTTTTTTGGGTCTCCATTCTCAGGTCTTAGAGGCAAGGTAAATGACAACTCCGTTGCTCTATACTTCCTTAATTCCTCTACATAATTAATTTCATTCTATGTCCATGATACTAATGCAGGTAAATGTATGTCACCAATAAACAATAAAGGATTCTAATGAACATCAGATGAAACAACATAGTTGTGCAAATACAGTTCACAAACGAGATTATTTATGGAATCAGGGACACCCTCATATGCTGCCACAAATTATTGTGGAGAATCAATATTAGGGTAAAAATCCCCAATGATTCACATCAGTTTAAATAACATGAACTGTTCCTATAGGCACAAATCATACACTCTTGGTGGTGGCTGACAACTCATAATTTGAGGGACTAATTACCTAACTGAATTCAACCTATGTTTCACATGCTGCACTTCCTGCTTTTGCCTATTTATTTACTATTTTAACTTCTTTTTCTCTACTAACCATAGTGTCCTTTCATACTGAATTTGATTATAATAGTCAATGGAAAGAGTTTGAAGAGTTACCTTTGGTTTCTCTTTTGATTGACTCTACCATTTTTTCCTCTATTTTGTTTCCTTCTATTTTATTCCCTTATGTTCTTGATATTATGTATATAGGACCATTGGTCTAGGTGTTTGTTCAATAGTATTACCGATATCACCATCCATTTGTGTTCCCTCCTTGGGAGGAGTCTCATTAACTATCTTTTTGTGTTGTTTCCTTCAGAATTGTGGCTACAGGATCCTGGTCCATCTCTTCTTGAAATTCCTATAGTACACTTCCTAATTGTGGCCCTTCAGATAATGGTTCCTCAAAAGAAAACTCAGGATTACTTCCTGGGCCAGTCCCTGCAAATTTATTTGTTTTCTTCGAGTGTATAGTGCTCAAATGAACACTTCTCCTTGGTGGGGTCTCTAATGTAACTGTAGGTTATTTTTAGGAGATCTTTTCCTCTTGGATGAAGTGGTTGTAGGATTTGTGGTAGACGGACTATCCATTAAAGTTGAAGTTGTGGGACAAACAGGGTTACCATCCTTCAAATGATCACCTTCCTTTTCCTTTTTCTTGGTGTTGAGAAACCTGTTCTATAATAGGAACTTGAGAGGTTATGGGAACCTTTGTTTGATTTTCCCCCATGCTAGGTTTTGGATCACTAGTTTCTCTAGTGTCTTTTTCTGCACCTAAAGAAGAAGGGTTTTGACGAGAGGATTCTGGCATAGAAGATGCAGGGTTCTCTAAAACAAGATTTTCCTCAAGGTCGTCCCCCTGCTCTTCTTAAATTTTTTTATTTTTTTGGCTCCCCTCAAAGTTCCACATGTTGTGCCACTATAAACTCCTCCCAGCTCATGGGTGAAACATCTCACAATGACCATTCCACAAGAAGTTTAATCAACCCATGGTGGGTTACTACATTTTTCCTTCCTTTCTTGACTTCATCAGCACTCAGATTTAACAAAGAATATAGAAAATTGGGAATATTGACTAGGCGTCCATGTCATATATGGCTGAGCAACTTGAAATTTACTACATGTAAATATGAGAATCTTCCTTCATAGGTAATATACCTAATAATGTGAGTTGCAAGCTGCGAGTATTCGCCTGGAAGGGAGAGTCTTTTTGCTCCCTATTTTCTCATTTCCATCCTGGGGTATGTTGGAATACTAAATTATGCTTGTGCTGACCATGCATCGTTACCATGCACAAATTCCTTTCCCATGGTAGGGATTCCTAACACCTCTGAAATTCTTGCCTTGGTAGCGTTGACCTGAAAACCCTTAACATAGGCAACCCCATTGCTGAGAATTCTTAATAACTCCAACGAGATTGCTTCATCATACCCAATGAGATGAAAAAAATAGGTAATCCATCCTACCCTGTTGAACACCTTCACATTGGGTTGGTCTTGCAACAATGATGAATGGTCACCCGACTCATTCATGATTGGAGGGCCTCCCATTCTATAGCTGAAAATAGAAACCCTGATAAAATCAAATGTTAAAAACAAGCTTACCCTCCAAATTTTGCAACCTTTCTTTTCTGACCTCCCAAATTCTCTTCTACTCTCTCTTTAAACCCTTTGATTTTCTATTGTGACTGAGGTTCCTACAAAGTTATTGGAAAGAAGAGGCAAGAATAAATTTGAAAAATGTGGCTTGAGACTTGGTTTTGCTGAAGTAAAGCTAGCAAGAAATGCTCACACGCAGGGGTTTGTCACATCATCCTAGAAAGATGACTGCATATTAATAACTAAGTACATTTCCTTTAAATATTATTGTCTGGTGAGGCAAGGTTATTAATCATGACACAATCACCGACTATGAAAAAAGGTGACATGTGTCCTCGCATGCATGGGTTAAGGTACGGTGAGATGGAATTAAGTGTCATATTATTTACAAGTTTAATTAATGATTATGCTATAAGAAGTAATGTTATTTAATGTGAAGGAGGTGAATTGAGGGTGTGTTAAGGATAACATATAAAGATTGGAAAGGAGGTTTGATTGATTGATTAATTTTTATAGTGTGTTGAAAACCTTAACCCTAATTCACATTTTACACTTAATTGAGTTTGATATTGATTGTATATCATAATTTTGATTAAGGGAAGATAAGACACTCTTTCTTTCACCCTCAAATACACAAATAGGAGATCCAATTTAATCAACCCAAGAAGAAGGGTTAATACACAAGTGAATCCATTATTTGGAAAGAGAACAAGAAAGAGGATCTTAAATTATATAAATTAATTGATTAAATATGATGAAAGATAGTAATTGAAAAGGATAGGAGGAAGAACTAAATTTTACAAAATTTAAGATTAAATATTGTTGTTTTCTGAGATTTGTAGGCTGTTTCTAGAAAATCTGACAGTTGATCCCGAACCAGAACGCAAAGATGAACAAAACCAAGAAATATTTTCCTGTTCTGATGTCGTCTTATGAAAAAGGTTGACCCTGGACCACTTTTTCCAACCCTATCCTGCACAAATCTGATTGTGTCCCTGTTCGCACAGTCTGAAAGAAATCTAAAAAGGGTATCCAGATCTGGTCTCAGATCTATAGTCCTAAACCTGTACCTACAAAAAGAAAGGTTTGTTTTTTCTGGGGGAGGGGTTTGCCTTGGTCAAACCCTGGTTTTGGAATTAACCTTAAATATATATAATTGAATTTGCAGAAATGGACAAAGTAAATGCATAAATTCACCTTGCTTTGTAAAGTCCTTGTGGTAGATTTGAATCCGTGAATCCATAAGTATGATTCAAAATATGGAATGTAGAATGGTAGGATGTCTTCAATCTGTTGCTTGTAGATCTCCAACACCAAGTCTTGGATGGGTTCTTGATCTTGAAAAAGGCTTGGAAGAAGATGGATGGAGAGATCACCAAAAGGGCACCTTATAGCTTGAATCCTTCAATGGCCTCCAATGGATCTCCTTCATGAAAATGGATGCTTGAATGGATGAATTCTTTCCTGAAATCTTACTCCTTAGGTTTCTTAGACTTTACTTGATAATGTTCTTCAATTGCTCAAGGATGCATAGGCTTCAATAGAGGACTTCGTATCACTTAGAGAAAATGAGAGAGAAAGCTTCCCTATTATATGAAATTAGGGCACAATCTTCTAAGGAGGCCTACATAGGATAATTAAATCACCATTAAATCCTTTTCCCCTAGGAGAGGACCTATATTAAATACAATTTAGGAATCCACACTTCGGAACCTAAAACAGCCGACCCGGAAGCGGGAGGAAACTTTTTGTGAAGAACGAAATCCAGGAAATAGAAAGTCTCCAAGATTTGGACCCTAGGACAGGGTCGAGGTCAGCCCTATCCTAGGGCAGGGCCAAGGTCGACCCTGTCCTTGGTCAAGGTCAAGTTTTACCCTATCCTAAGAGGTCAACCCTGTCCCTAAATCCTAGAAGCACAGGTTTGTATCCCAGAATGCAGAAATCAGGTCTGAAAATGGTGGACAGAAAGGCAGATCAGGGGGGGAAGCCATGTCAAGATTAGGGACCCAGTCAAGGTGCTTGTCATGACCCCAAACCACTTACTCTGAAGGATAAACTAGTCTCCCATGAAAGTGCTTCTATTTTCTGACTATACATTTAGCCCCCACTTTAGCAAGAGTATGAGTTCAACACAAACTCTTGGTAAAGGAGAATATACATAAGAGATAATCTTATTGAATCCAAAAGGGATAAAGAAACCCTCAAGCCCCCAAGGGAATCAAGTCTTTATCGACCCTAAGTTCTTGATAAGAGAGACATCACTTAGTTAGGGAAACAAAAGAAAAAGGTGTGATTTATCTCACCCAATGAGAACTTATGTCCCATTGTGAACCACACAAAAGCATAACTGGAAAGATGGAGTTGAACTACCTAGTGAATGTGGCTACTCACTAGTCAACCCATCAGGGAGATCCATTCTTAAAGGGATCAAAGTATTTGTAAATTGAAAACTGGTGG
>MU224350.1:1463032-1478335 GCA_018584345.1 Thuja plicata | reverse complement strand
ATAAACTATACTTGTTTGTAGTAATCCATGTTAGAAGATATTTCAACTCTATTAGGAGTTGTACAATACAATGCAATAAGTATAGTGACCTGGTTAAGGGTCAGACCCTGTTAGGAGTCTTTTACAAATAACCATGTTAGGGGTGGTGGACTCACTGTCCAAAAGCTCACTTCTTGATGGTGAAGGCTACAACCTTTTGAATAACAGATATGCACTATATCTAATGATGAACTATAGAGTAGACTTGTTGTCTTGATCAATTCCAGTGTATTACAATATTTCACTTCTTCTTCACATAGACCCTTGATGAATGAACCAACTCTGATAATTTGCTCTGTACATCTTTCTTTACTTTTTGTATCATTCACACTTAGCGTATCACAATTGAACTACTATATGTATCTTCTCAAAATTAGAAGGTCATGTTGGCTCTTAGAAACACTTCATCAATAGCTTAGTCAACTTAACTAAGCATGCAAACAATATTAAGTTCACGCAAGTCAATGTTGAATAGACGCGACACTTCACTGAGTCGGCCTCACCAAATTAACCATAACTTTGCAATCATCTTGAAACACATTTGGCACCTTTGGATTTATATCATCAACTCATAATTAATCATGCATATACACACGCATATCTTGAAGATAGGCGCAAATCATGAAATACGTTATATACGTTAGCCCTAAACCGTTATACTTCCAGAACTGTAACTGCTAATAACATAATTGCATAACATTACTGAAACATCATATCTGGGTCTGTGTGTATGAACATAACATAATAAACATGTCAACAACATGTATCTATCCACACAAGTCTTCATGTCATCATTTAGATAAGTTCATACAGAATTACTACTGTGTATGATATGTTGTCATCAATGACAAACATACAAACAATCAACTCACAGAATCAAATCTCCAACACATAGTCCCATGCAAAAGTTGTGGTATGGTCTTTGAGTAGTTTAGCCAAAGATGTTTTTTGTTGGGTGATAAGTTCATTATTAATGTTCAAGCAACAGCTAGGGGAGACTTACAACTATTTTTTGAGTTATACCATAGAAGCATCCATTAATGGAGGTACTTGGACCTCCTATGGTAGCAATTGGTGGTAGATTTGTTTGGCTACAAGAGATGGAGGCAATTCGCAATCAGGGTACAAGGCTTGCAAGGAACAGTTATGGCAATTGAGATAATTCATGGGATCTAAATCTAGGCCATACTGGTTGTGCATAATGTTTGTGATTACTATGTCCTCCTCTTGTAGCTATAGGAAGGGATCCCTTTTTAACATCATTAGTTGGGATACTGAGTTGACTACCTCAGCCTCTTCTCCTATATCAGGTCAAATTAGGGAAGCTAACTCCATTTGTGATTGAGCAGGTGAGTACAAGGCTAATGTCTTAGTATGTTGACCATTACAAATGGTCATATCGTCTGAGCGGAAACCTATATATGCATCAGTACTGGCTAGCCAAGGTCGAACAAGAATGATTGGATAGCCTCCCAAGGTGGCCTTTGGGGAAAGTATCATAAAGTTACTGGGATAGGACCAAGTTGCTAGATCAACAACTATATCTTCCACTACCCCATTTGGTTTGACTATGGAACTGTCTGTAAGCTGCAGGAAAGTGGGTGTTTCCCGCAGGTTAGTGATGTTGAGTTGTTGCATGATGTCCTTAGTCATTACATTTACAGAAGCTCCTAAATCTATCAAAGAATTTTTAATGGTTGTCCCCTTGATATTTACCTTGACAACTGGGTTACCTGGGTCAATTATTTTTCCGAGCATGATATCAGCTAGTTTCCCCAAGACATGGACAGTCTAGGGGTCTTTTCTCTTTGAACCTAGCTTTTTAAAGCAAGCCTCCTTGATGGCCTTTCCATAAGTTGGGAAATCCTTTATTGCTTGAAAAATAAAATTTTGAACACTAATGTTCTTAATTTGGTCAAGGATGTCAAAGGAAGCATCTCATTAGTATGCTTAGAATTTTCATTTTGTAATCTTTGTGGAAAGGGAGGTGGATCTTAATGAACTTTATCTGGTAACACTATTGGGCTTATTGGAGTGGTATCGAGAGTTGTTTGAGGAATGGAATCTTCTTGAGGTACTTCAGTAATAATAGGAGTATTAGGTAGAATAGTGCCTGACTGCAAATGATGTCATTATTTATAATAGCATAGGCAGGGTATTGGTTTGGGTTGGTGGAATAAACATTTTTCTAAGGTGCGGGATGCATGTTATTAGGATTTGGTTGAGGCTTGGCAGGGAGTTGGTAGGCATGGGGGGGTTTCATAGTGGTTGCAAGAGGTGGTCTTGCTATTGAGGTTGAGGTGGTGGCTACAGGAATCCTTGCTGCTAGTTTGGCCATTGTTGACCTCCCCACCACTACTGAATTTGTTATCGATTGCCTTGTGGAGGCTGCCAATTCCCTTGGGGTTGCTACAAAATTCCTTGGGGATTTTTCCATTGAGGACTGGGGTAAGTCTGTCACTGAGGTTGTGAATTATTCCAGGGAGAGTACTGATTATTCACAGGGGGTTTCCATTAACTACAATAAAATGGACAATTAAATGTAAGAGGGTCCTAAGACAAACCATGGTCTTCATTGTGCAATGAATAATACTTGCTCATCATCTTTTTAAATTGGTTTATAATCCATGGGTAGCTATCCAGTCTCCATATTAGCAACCAACTTGCAACGGCAATCTCTCTTCTTCTGTCTACAATGTGGACAAAATTTTGTCAGAATAGCTTTGGCCTCTTCATGCTTATTTCTTCCCTCCATTATGTCTAGTTGTGTAGCCATGTTATTAATAATGTCCTACTTGAAGTCAGATAGCAAGTGTGTGATTTCTGTTTGAGAGGCTCCAGCTCTATTATTTTGCCTATTCTAGACCTATATCCTCTGCCCTTCTTAGTAGTAGCTCTATAGTAGTTTAGGAATATTTTCTTGATATCCTCCCATGTATATTGGGTGATATCACCTCTAGCCATTAGATCCAAGGCTTCAGTGCACCCTTAATTTATACCCCTTAGAAAGAGAAGTTTCTGTGACTCCTGGTTAAGCTAGTGTTGAGTATTATTTTGCAAGATAAACAAGAATCTTGACACATAATAATCAAGAGTCTCATCTTCCTTCTATTTCATCTTGAAGATGTCGTCCCCTTGCATGTCATTTACCTTGTATTACTCCTTATACTTTGCCAATAATTCACTCTTCATTTTGTCCCAATAATGAACAACATCTTGGCCTAAGCCCCTAAACCATCTCAATGTAGACTCCTTTAGAGTTGCCAAAAATAATTTGAGCCTATGGGCATCTATGGTGTGGTCATAACTATGATAGAAGATATCAAACTTGAAGAGAAAATTATATGGGTCCTCATTAACAGGCCATAGAATTTTGGAAGGGCTGAAGTTGGAATGTTCTTGAGGTTGTTATTATCATGCTAGTCAGTAAGGGGGAATAGAAAAGTAGGAGGGTTCACCATCTTAAGAAGACCTTGTGGTTGGTAGATGACTAGAGGTAATGGATTCTCTTCTTGATTCTCTGGGTATTGGATTCTGAGATTGGCCAAGGCTTCATCAAAAGGATTAAACTCAGGTTTCTCTTCAGGAAGGTGAAAGTTTAGTGGATCACCTTTTGAAGATGATGATGACGATGTTGAAACATGAAGGTTTACAATTGCATCCACAAAATAACCCTCCTCTTCATCTTCTTCTAGTCCAAATTATCCAAATTGGTTATGGGGGTAGTTTGGCAAGTACCTTCCTAGAGCATCTCTTATTCTTCTATGCATGTAGATAAATGAAAATTGCACTGATGGAATGGAAAAATTTGGTGGTGATCTCTATTTTAAAGTAATGAAAATGCTTGAAGTAAATTCTACAAATGGCTGAGTTGAATACTTGGCTCAACATCATCCCTGGAAACAACACCAAAAATGATCGATTATATTAAAGGAATCAAAAACTAGGCTCTCACCAGGACTCAATTATTAGACATCCTACCGAGTAGGTTATCCTCCTCATAAAAATGCATTTAATTTATCAACCTAGGGACGTAGTACTTGAAATGGGTTAGCAAGATATATGCACCAAGGATTTTACTCAGACCATGCTATGGCTACAAGGAACAAATTGCTTGAAAGGGAAACTAGTCTATAGCTGCAAGAAATGAATTACTTGAAAGGAAACTAGTCTATAGCTGCAGGAATTAAATAAAGGTGTTACAGGAATGAAAAGACTCAAAACACACAACTATAATGTCCCAATGGTTATGTTGCGTTGGCTATATGAAGTAAAAGGTTACCCTACGGCTTTGGCTACAGGAACTGAAAGGTGAAACGTGTACATTAACAAATATACAAATTAATCATACTTTCCAATTCAATCAATATGCAGAATCTACATAATTCAAATGGATATACAAGAAATGAAACAACAATATTATTGCTTTTTCCAACTTCCAACACACCAACCTTAAATCAAATGTCTTCTCAGGTTTTAAAATACTTATCCCCAATGATCACAAATACTTCCAACCGATTTTCAAACTAGGTGATCGTTAGAGCACAAAAATGCAACTTTTTTTCAATTTAGACTTCTAACCACCTAATGACCTCAAAGGGGTTACAATTGACTTAATTACATAAAAAATGAATCAAATATACCATCCATCACATGGTCTTATTATTTTGGACCATTTGACCCTATTTGACAATATAGGTCCTAAATGTCCCTAAGTGACAATTTGGCCCAAAATTGGCCCAACCTCATTACATTCCCATTTCATGGGTTATATTACTGACCCATAGGGACTTATTACAATTTTCCTGGTCTAAAAGACTCCTAATTTTCTTTAGCCTTGTTCCAATTAGGTGTTACAACTGTGGTTGTCATTGTACCAAAAGATCAACCTGTCAATGCTCGATACAACCACTAGACTTATAAAATCCACATGAGGTGATTAGTCCCTTGTCATGAATCCCGAGGTGAGCACTGACCATTTTCCAACAATCTCCCCCTCACTATTACCTGAGGGGATTCAAACCTATGACCAAGCTCTGATACCACTTATTACAAGTGTGGTCATCGGAGCACCAAAAGATCAACCTGTTAATGCCCAATATAACCATTAGAGTCATAGAATCCATAGGATGTGATTAGTCCCTTGTCACAAATACCACTGGGATTGTTGACCATTTTTAAACATTAGGAATTTCACCTGCACCACCATGTATCATTCTCAATTTGATCAAGTTCTTCCTCCATATCTTTTACCCAATCTTCATCCTTGATTGCTTCCTTCACTATCTTAGGATCATACTTGGAAACAAAAAAGTACTCCCTCTAATATTTATTCTAATTAGAAAACCTTTATTATTATCACCTATAATCTGATCAGCGGGATGATCCATCTTCACATACCTAGGTATCACTGGTTCAGGTTTAAGAGCTTCTTCTTCTGCTGGTTGAATCACTTCTTCTACATTGTTTTGTTCTGTTGGTTCATGTACTTCCGGTTCAATATACACAATATCTTGATCATCCTTTATCACTTTCTTGAATCACCATATATCTTAGAGTATTGATCCACCTTTACATTTTCACTCTCAATCATTATTTTAGTTCACTTATTGAAACACTTATATGCTTTTATTTTAGTAGAATAACCCAAGAAAATACCTTCATCACTTTTTGGATCAAATTTGTCTATGTAATCATCCCTATTAATGTAACATATACTGCCAAATACTTTGAAATATTTAACATTAGGTGATTGACCATATCATAGTTCATAATGTGTCTTATATGTTCCTTTCTTTACTTGCACCCGGGTCAGTGTGTAAACAATAGTATTGATTTCTTCTCTCCAATATATCTTTGATACATCACCTTAAATCAACATCATCCTTGTAGCATCCACTATATTTTATTTATTTCTCTCTACAACACCATTTTGTTGTGGAGTCCTTGGTGAAAACATTTGTCACTTGATTCCATTATCTTCATAGTACTTAACAAATTCTATTGAAGTAAACACACCTCCTTTATTAGACCTTAAACATTTCAAACTCTTACCTGATTCATTCTCAACCAGTTCCTTGAATGGTTTTAATTTGTGTAATGCATCATACTTATCCCTCAAGAAAGTTACCTAGATCATTCTAGAATAGTCATCAGTAAACAATATGAAATATCTTTCACCTAGGTAACTCTTATATCTCATAGGCCCACAAAGATTAGTATGCATTGAATCAAGTATGCTCTCAGATGAAAAAGAATTTCTTTGGAAAGTAGAACTAGTTAACTTACCCAGATGATATTATTTACACATCATGTTGTCTGGTTTAACTAATTGAGGCAATCCCATAACAACATTAGTCTTACTTACTTTTATCAAACTATCAAAGTTTACATGAAAAAACCTTCTATTCCATAGCCAACTATCTTCAACCTTTGCAGCCAAGCAATTTTTTACAGTAGTATTCATATGGAATAAATTACCTCTCATCTACCTACTGGTAGCAATCTCATCACCAGAGCTTCCAATTATTTTGCATACACCTCCTTTGAATTCCAATCTAAAACCTTTATCATTTAGCTAACCCACACTCAACGTATTATGTGTTAGACCATGCACATAATAAACATCATCTGTATTACTCTTACCATTCAAAGAAATAGTGCCTTTACCTTTAACCAAACAAGGTGTACTATTACCAAACCTTACCACACCACCATCAAACTCATCAAGTTTAATGAACTTACTCTTATCACCGGTCATGTCATTTGAGCAGACAATGTCTATAATCCATTCATCATTTTTTCTTAAGTGAGAGACCAGTGCCTTTTCTCTTTCTAATGGATCTTCTTTGACTGTAACAAATACAAACTCCTCTTCCTCATTATCCCTTGATTCTTCATTGGCAACTCCTTCATCTACTACAACAAAGCATTGTTTCTTCTCTTTACCCTTAAACTTTCTAAACTTATCCTTTTTTCACCATTTTGACATCTAGCAAAAATATGTACAAGCTTATTACAAGAGAAAATTTTGAGTGGAAGTTTACCTTTGTACTTACTAGTAACTCTAGGAAATCTCTTTTCTAGTATAGCTTCAAGCTCTTCTTGTTTCCTTTCTTCTTCCAATATAGCTTCAATTTCTCTAGCATAACTTGACATGTAATCAGAATCATGACTTATATAACTTGGGAGGTTCCTTCCTCATCATTGGATCTTTTCCTTAATTTTTTAGGCTTACCACAAAGAGGACCGGGGATCTGATACCAATTGTTAGTATTAAGAGATCCAAGATTACTGGGAGGGGGTGAATCAATAATCTAACAATTCAAACTTTTAATTAACCATTCAACCACTTGCATCAATAAACATCCACAACCATGCAACACAAAAAAAAATCTCATGGAAACTCAACTGGTAAAAACCATGTGTGGGGATGGCACCCACAAAAATCTGCACTCTTCTGAAGTATGTCTGGTTAAGAGCTTAGCCCTATTAAAATCTTACAAATGCCTGGTTAAGAGAAAGACCCTTTTAGGAGTCACCCAGTCAAGGGATTTACCTCTAGCCCTATTAGGATCTTTATAATGTTAGGATTAACGTAGTTAAAGGATTTTAAACCCTAATAAAAGAGTCACCTGGTTAAAGGATTTACAATTCAGACCTCTTACAATTTACCTGGTTCAAGGATTTAGCTTGATGACGTTGTTAGGAATCAACAAGTAAATGATCTAAGAATGTAGCACTCTATACTAATATAGATCCAGTTCAAGCTCAATCTTTGCTTCACATACAAAAAATCTTATCTCTTCTCTCAATCGCACCTCTTCATCCATGATCTACACTTGTACTTTTCATCATTTTACATATTTATACATTACAAGTTCATTAGGGAAATTAACTGCCTTACAAAATGTTTTACAATATTTATTTCTCAGTGAGAAAACCCTACAATGTGTTAACAATCTATAACACTCTCTAACAAACTGAGGTCAGCCTTCAAATCCATCACACATCGATTTGACAAAGAAAAGCCAAACCAAAAAACATTCTCTAATGGTCTTGCGCAACCTCCAAGACATTTGATCATAATGATCATGAAAATGCCAACTCATCAATCCTTGTCAATCTTCAACATCACTACGATTCCTGGAACACATAATCACTTATTGCAACAGGGTGGATCATCATCGGTCAAGTATCCAACTGACTGTTCTAAGAACTTCTTTTGAATTTTTAATAAACGACCTTCTATCACTTGAAACTCAATCTTTCAGTCATCAAATCATGATGTGGTCACAACAAAAACCTCATAACATAGTCAATATAATCTATCCTGAACCACAACATCTGAATCCAAACCTATTTGATGCAAACATCAAATAATTCCTTCTTGGCTTCATCATGTTCTTCATGTTGACCTATTAGCCTTCAATCAACCATAACTCACGCCATACATATTATAAACATGTGCAGTCATAGATATAGCATCTACAGACATCCCTTAGTCTTCCTGTACGATCGCACAGACCAACTCGTACCACATCTCTAGATTCAACCTCTTGAACAAACATTAGTATAACAGGCACACTATCAACAAACAAACATTAAGTTAACATCAATGACAATATCATAGTTGATCAACCTATCATCAGATATGCATCAAACACATACCATAACATACTCATCTTTATCTTTGCATTAGTTATGCCAACAAATACCTCTTTACACTTTGACAGAAACCTTTTCACATGTAATTTTCTCTTTTGTATCTCCTTTAGCTTTGAATGAGTGAAAATACTTAGAAAATTTTCTTTTAAGAGTTCATTCAACTTTCCAGTGCATACAATTAATACATAGTGAAAAGCTACTAAATAGTCTACCTATACACACAGTCACCATTTAGTCTACCATAGATCACTGCAATTTAGTATGTCTTACCATAATATTTGCCAAAATGTGAATTTCATCAATCTACACATTATATCTTCATGGTATGATGGTGGTTTTTAGTCCCACTGAGAGGGGGGTGAATCAGAAAAATCAGAACTTAAACTCTTAAAATTGAACTCACTAATTCACTCGGTAAGTACGAAATACAATAAAAAATCAATTCTCCAAATAACATAAGAAACAATCAATCATTCAAACTTATCAACATTAGATTAATTCACTAACACCTAATATAACTCAGTTGACACCATATTTAATGAGGACATCCAATATGGGAAAACCTCTATGGGAAATGTAACCCACAGTAAAAATGTACCCTTCTAAAGTACGCTTGGCTAAGAAATTATCATGTTAAAGATTACAAACACATTTGCTAAATGTTACCCTATTAGGTGATTTACCTCAGATCTGTTAAGCTCTTCACCCTATTAGGAGTAGCCTTGTTAGAGGTCTTCAAACACTCTTTTGGAATGTCACCTAAGTCTAGGTTGTACAAATGGGATGGTTAAACCCACTCGATTAAGATATTTCTTTGTTACAAATATTAATAAGCAACAATAAACTTTGATCTATAAAAATTAGCAACTCACTATGTTTGGATGAGACCATTTATGCTCAATTTAATATTGGCATCTCATACTCCATTGATCTCTTTCTCAGACTGTAGATTCTTTAATTTGTCTTTCTCTGTTCTACTCGGTAAATGTTGTTCTTCAACTTCTTTCCTTCTTTTTTCAATTTTCCAGTAGCCCTAAACTCTGTGTAATTCTCATTCCTTACATAGACATAATTTTTCCTCTTAATCTCCTTAATTTTTTTTTCCTTCATTTGCACTTAGTCGTTCGATCATCTTCTTCATATTTCTGAACTCGATAAACCAAATCACTTTTACCTCAAAACTTGTAACTTTTCTTGGAACTTTTATTTTTCTGTTTAACCACTTGATCTTCACCTTAGAAATTCACATTGAATTTTCTCATTTGTAGATCTTATAACAAACTTCTTTTAATTCATTTCCTCATCCAGGTCATCATCGCTTTGCATTAAATTTGATTTCATCATCATTTAATATCAGTATACTATACTCAGTAAGACTTGCTTTGCAACTCAGTAACTGAGTTCTTCACTTCTCAGTGTCTAACTTGTTCTCGGTACTTGGTGCTTGGTAACTATAACTGACTCACATAACATTCTATCAACTGAATCAGTCTAGCTTAGTAAAGTATCGCAATCAGTCATAACTTAATTCATTGCAGTTCCCGACTTGATCAATCAAATGTATCAATTTGATAACATCAAATATATAGTAGAAAACAACTATAACATCATTACTTCATCATTGTCTGATCTTTATTTGTCACCCATTTAACTTCTCCTCTTAATATATGGTAACATAATAAAAATCAATTAATCAATTGCTTGACATCAATGACAAAACAACAACTGGTCTAACCATTTCTACAATCATGATAGGTCCAATATCACTTGATATTCATCATCTCCATCAGATATTCAATAGTTAATCAACAATCTCCTTCTTTGGCATTGATGGAAACCACTATAACAGTTTTATAGAAATTGATGATGGCAGCTCTCAAATACATAATTGTACTCCCTATGAGTTGATATATCTGTTTCCACTTTGATATTTCTGATCTGAATCTCCCTCTTGGATAAATCTTTTTTTTCTATAACATACATTCTGAATCTCCTTCATGAGTAAATATTAGCAATTCATTCTTCTCCCTCAATATCTCTCTATAGATAAATGTCATCAATTTGTTATTCTCTATCTTTGACAACACTGCCAAAAAGTCATACTCCTGAAAATGTTTTCTTGTAGTGGATTATACCTAACATGTACTCATAAAACATTATATACAAAAATATTTTCACAACTTCAGGAATCACCTAAAGTGTGTCATACTAACATCAATTCAAAAATAGATATTATAATGAAAAATATAGAATTAATGTAGCATGCCTCATGCTCCTTAGTGAACCTTGGATTGGGGAAGAACCCCTAATTTACCTCTTGGATACTCAAAAGAATCCTTGGGTAGTGGCTTTGTAAAGATATCAGCCAGTCATTCCTTTGAATTCACATATTCCAATTTCACATTTTTCTCTTGAACTTGCTCTCTCAAGTAGTGATACTCGATAGAAATATGCTTGTTCTTTGAATGCATAACCGATTTCTTTTATATGTTAAAAGCACTTGTATTATCACAAAAAATAGTAACCGGATCTGTGATCTCTTCTTTCATACCTTCAAGTAATTGCTTAATCCATACTATGTTTTTGTAAAATTCATAGAATCAACAACATATTCAGCCTCGATAGTATACTGTGAAATAAAACTTTGTTTCTTGCTCAATCATGTAACCAATCTTTCACCTAGAAAGAATGCGCCTACACTAGTACTTTTTTTGTCATCAACATTTCCAGCCCAATCTGCATCAATGTATACTTGCAGATCAAATGTACCTCCTTTCTTATATAGTAAACCAAACTCTTCTATGCCTTTCAGGTATCTCAAAAATATTTTTATTGTTGACATATGTGTTTCCTTTGGATTAGAAGAAACTCTTGCAACAATTCCAACAACGTGTGCTATATCAAGTCTATTGTGAACAACATACTGCAATTTACCAATCATGGATCGGTAAAGAGTAGTATCCACCTCTTGTCTTTCATCCTCTTTAGATAATTTACATCTAGTAGCCATCGGTGTTCCAATAGGTTTGGAATCCTCCATACCAAAAATTTTAAGAATCTCTTTGATATACTTCGCTTGTTTAATATAGATTCCTCTAGTAGCATGTTGTATCTGTAGACCTAGAAAGAACTTAATCTCTCCGATCATTGACATCTCAAAATCTTTTCTCATTTTATCAGAAAATCCTTTACATAAAGTGTCATTGCCTCCAAATATAATATCATCAACAAAAATTTCAACAATTAAAAGTTTATTATCACTACCACATTTCAAGTAAACATTATTGTTATCACTTGTTCTTTGAAATCCTGTTTTGATTAGATAAGAGTGCAGTCTCTCATACCATGCTTGGGGTGCTTGTTTCAATCCATATAAAGCTTTATTTAACTTACATACCTTGTTCTTGTTTGTGTTCTTAATGAATCCCTCGGGTTGCTTAATGTATACTTCTTCCTCAAGTATCTCATTAAGAAATGCAGACTTAACATCCATCTTATATACCTTGAATCCTTTGTAAAAAGTATATGCTAGAAGTATTCTAACTCCTTGCAGTCTAGAAATAGGTGCAAAATTCTCTCCATAGTCAATTCCTTCTTCTTGTGCATAACCTTTGCAAACCAATCTAGCTTTATTTATGATAACTTCTCCATGCTCATTCAGTTTGTTTCTGAAAATACATTTAGTACCAATAACATTTTTGTCTTTAGGTCTGGGCACTAAAGTCCATGTCTTTTTCTTCTCAAATTGATCATACTCTTCTTTCATTGCTTTCATCCAATCTTCATTATCTAGTGCTTCCATAACTTTTTTCAACTCAAATGAAGATATCAAACATGTATTGTCTCTGGCCTTGCTCCTCTTCATCACTCTAGTTTCCTTATTTCCAATAATCTTGCTCAGGGAAAGGTGCCTTATCACATACTTTGCCAAAATAGGCTCGTTAGTTCTCGGTTCATCAATATTAACATTCAGTTATGGAACTTCTTGTTCATCTTCCTCCTTAGTAGGTGCTCTCGGTAAAGTTTCAAGTGCATCATGTTGTACATATACAAACTTCTCATAATCATCAAGTTCCTTCTTACTATCTTCTTCATTCCTTTCTGAATATTCATCAATTCTCACATTTTCACTTTCCACCATTTTTTTATTAACCTTGTTCAAACATTTGTAAGCTTTACTCTTTTTACAATATCCTAAACATATCCCTTCATCTCCTTTTGAATCAAACTTGCCTTCTCTAGAATCTTTCAGAATATAGCATTTTCTCCCAAATATTTTAAAGTAACTAACATTAAATTTGTGATCATATTAGATTTCATAAGGTATCTTGTTGGTACCTTTCTTCATTTGTACTTGGTTCAATGTATAAACAGTAGTACTCATAGCTTCCCTCCAGAAGTTCTGTGAAACTCATTTTTCAATCATCAGTGTCCTAGCAAAATCAACAATGGATATATTTATTCTCTTAGCAATCTCATTCTATTGTGGTGTCCTCGGTGCTGAAAACTATCTCTTGATTCCATTCTCATTACAAAAAAATGTAAACTCATTAGAAGTAAACTCACCTCCTCTATCGGATCTCAGACATTTCAACTATCTTCTAGTTTGTTTTTCAACTCGAGCCTTATACCACTTACACATTTCAAATGCATCATATTTTTATTTTTAAAACATTACAGACATCATTCTAGAATAATCATCCACAAATAAAATAAAATATTTGTCTCCATAATAACTTTGAGTTCTCATCGGTCCACATAAATCAGTATGAACAAAATCCAAAATTTCTTGTGTAACTTAAGTCTTGCTTGCAAAACTAGATTTAGTCATCTTACCCATTTGACATTCTATGCACATAGCATTCTCTGATTTTTCAAGTCTTGGTAGTCCTCTTTTGCTATTCCTCTTACTCACTTTAACTAAGTTGTCAAAATTAACATGACAAAGCCTTTTGTGCCATGACCAAACATCTTTAACTTTAGAAAATAGGAAACTCTTCATAGAAGTATCAAGATAAAATAGATTACCTTTAGATTGTTCTCTAGTAGCAATCAGATTGCTCTTCTCATCAAATAATTTCACTCTTCCATATTTAAATTCCAGTCGGTGGCCTGTATTGTTTAGTTGTGCAACACTCAACAAATTATACTTTAATCCTTCAACCCAATAAACATCATCAAATCTTGTGTTATTTAGTAGAATTATAGATCCTTTTGCTTTCACAGGATATGGAGCATCATTACCAAATCTAACATAACCTCCATCATGCTTTTCCAAGGAAATAAACTTAAATGTGTCACCAGTCATGTGATGTGAACAACCACTATCTATAATCCATGTTTCATTCTTACTTGTGATATTAGGGCTCTAGGTTCATCTTCATCAAAATAATCTTTTATAACAACATAAACAACTTATTTTCCTCATTTCTCTCAATAGAATCATCATAACTTTGTCCTTCATTAGCAATATAACAATTTTTATTACCTTTGTTTTTGTAGTCTTTGTATCTCCTGAATTTTTTTTTATCTCTTGTCCTTATCTTTCTTTTCCTCCTTATCATTCTCTGGACAGTTAGATGCAAAGTGACCAATTTTATCACAATTAAAACATTTCAAGGGTAACTTACCTCGATATTTGCCTTTTCCTCTTTGTATCCTTCTAGCCAACAAAGCTTCAAATTCTCTTTCATTCTCATCACATTTAGTAAATAGCTCTTCAAGTCCTTTAGTGAAACTATATAATTTATCACTAGCACTGCTCAAATAACCATCTCTAGTAGTAGCTTCCCTAGCCTTTCCAATCTTTAAGGTAGACTTAAATGCAGATTAAATCTTAGAAATAGTAGGCACACTATTGTCAAAATCATTTAACTCAAATGCAGTTAACTTACAAATAGTGGCATCTAGTGAAACATTCATCTGGGATATAGATCTCAACTCTTGTATAGAAGATACACAAATAACATAACTCGGTAGAAGATTTCTCAACATTTTTCTTGTAACATCATCCTCTATTATGATACCACCAGATCCTATGATATAATTAATAGTCTCCTTAAGTCTTGTACTATATTGTATTATGTTCTTGATGTAGCACAAATTCAACCCTGTCCTCTATTCTCCAAAACTCTCCATAATCACTCTTAAATCTGTATATTGGACTGTCTGTGTTAGCACTTTTTCTTGTACCTCAACCTTAAAATGACAGTATAAGATTATACTAGAATGAAAACTCCTTTTGACAAGAGAAAGGCTAATTGCTAAGGATTGGATAATATCCTTCTTCATTTTTGAGCTCCACATACTCAGGTAGGTATTACCTAGATAGTTCACTATGTTTCAAGTAAACCTCAAATGGTGGATTGGGTCTTCACTGTTATGTCATTATATTTCTGATTATATCAACAAAATACCACTCCTCAGATGGCTGGAAACAATTCTGAAACAGAGTTTGGCAGGGAAATACTTATGACTGTAATAACAAATAACAGTGGCATAAGGATGTTTATCCTTCTTCTTTTTATGAGTTTAAACTCAAGGAAGGCTAACCTTTTGATTCTCTCTCTAAGGAATCAACAAACTGAATAGTATCCT
>MU224350.1:1423492-1445606 GCA_018584345.1 Thuja plicata | reverse complement strand
CCTAGAAAAATGCAAAGATGATGATACTGACACTGAATCTGATGAAGACATTGAGATGGTGTTTGTGGCAGTAAAAGATGATTCAGATGATGATGAAGAAAGGTATGTAGAAACTGCACTCATATCTGAAGTTAGTAAAAATGATGTCTGGATCATAGATAGTGGCTGCACTCACCATATGACCAGTGATAAGAAAAATTTTAAGACTTTTTAATACTATAAAGGTGGTTCAATAAGAATGGGTAATGACACACTTTGTCTAGTCGAAGGTAGAGGAACTATAATGTTGAATAACCAGATAAAATGTGAAAATGCTTATTGGGTAAATGGATTGAATTATAATCTATTATGTTGTTTCTCAGTTGAATAATTCAGGTCATAGAGTATCATTTGAAAATAAGAAGGCAAAGATCTTCAATAAATCAGGAAATATGATTCGTATCGGTGAGCAGACAAAAGGTAACTTATTCTATCTGAATGATACTGACACCACTTGTTTGATTGCTACAAATGAAGACATATGGTTGTGGCACAAAATATTGTGTCATGTGAATTTTGACAACATGATAAAGATTAGCAAAAAAAGAAATGTTAGAGGCTTACCAGCGATGACCAAGCTCAACAACATCATGTGTAAGAATTCTCAAAAATGTAAAATGACAAAGTCTAGTTTTAAAAGCAAAACCCATACATCTGATGCCATTCTAGAATTAGTCCATACTGATTTATGTGGACCTATGAGGACAAGGAGTTATTATGGAGATAGATATTTTATTCTCTTTGTTGATGATTACTCTAGAATGCTGACAGTCATGTTTCTAATAGATAAATCTGAAGCATTTAAGATGTTTAAATGGTATAAGGCAATGGTTGAGAAGAAAAGTGGTAAAGAATTAAAATGCTTAAGGTCAGATAGAGGAGGGGAATTTATTTCAGATGAATTCACTAACTTTTGTAATGAGCATGGAATCAGAAGATGGGTCTCTACACCGAGAACACCACAGCAGAATGGAATTGTTGAAAGAAGGAACAGATCCATAGTTGATTGTGCAAGGACACTAATGATAGAGAAAATGATCACCCAAATCTTCTAGAGGGAAGATGTTAATACTGTTGTTTACACATTGAATAGAGTACAATTGAAGAAATACACCAAAAAGACACCTTATGAGCTATGGTATGGATACACACCCAATGTATGTTATTTCAAAAATTTTGGCAGTCAATGTTATATCTTGAAAGATGATAGAAATGGAAAACTTGACTCTAAGAGTGATGAAAGAATATTTCTAGGATATTCTACCAAGAGCAAGGCTTATAAATGTCTAAACAAAGCCTCTAACAAAATTGTTGAAAGTGCAAATGTAAAGATAGATGAATTTACAGAGAAGAATGAAAAGGAAAGCACTAAAGAACTAGATGACTACAATAGGTTTTCTTACAATGAGGAACCTAAAACTTTACTCGACCAACAATGTAGAGCTCCCACGCAACAGATCATTGTATCTGAGCATCAGGTTGCAAATATCGACTATCATAATATTGCTCAAGATGATGCACAAAGTGATGGAGAACAAAATGATGATCAAGCTGATAGACAAAGAGTTGAACCTGTACTTGCAAGATATGTCAAAAGGAACCATCCACAGAACCATATAATAGGATATAAAAAGGCTGGTATGAGAACCAGAAGTAAGTCTCTAAATACAAGATGTCTTATTTGTGATTATGAGCCCAAATCTGTCAATGTTGCACTAGCTAATGATGAATGGATAAATGCTATGAATGAAGAGATTGAACAGATAGAGAAAAAAAAGACATGGACACTTGTACCGAGACCAGATGACAAGAATGTCATCGGTACAAAATGGATATTCAGGAATAAGTTGAATGAGAATGGAGAAGTCACTAGAAATAAAGCAAGACTAGTATGCAAGGGGTATGCACAAGAAAGAATTGACTATGGAGAGACCTTTGCACCCATTGCTAGGCTAGGAGTGAGAATATTACTTTCTTATGCTGCATGTAAAGGATTCAAGGTATATCAAATGGATGTCAAGTTTGCATTCCTAAATGGAATACTTGAGGAAGAGGTATACATTAAACAACCAGAAGGGTTTGTTGATCCAGACAAGAGGGACATGGTATGTAGACTACACAAAGCCCTTTATGGATTGAAACAAGCACCCTGAGCCTGGTATAAAAGAATTCATTCCTATCTTATAAGTATTAGATTTGTAAGGACTAGTGAAAACAATAATCTTTATTTGAAGGAAGATGTTGATGCTAACACTTTTATTGTTGAGATATTTGTTGATGAAATCATATTTGGAGGCAATGATATGCTATGCAAATAATTTTCAAATGAAATGAGCAAAGAGTTTGAGATGTCTATGTTTGGAGAGATCAAGTTCTTTCTCGGTCTGCAGATTATGAAACAAGATGAAGGTATTTTCATTACACAATCCAAGTACATCAAAGAAGTATTGAAAATATTCAAAATGGAAGAATCCAAACTAGTTGGAACATTGATGGCAACTGGATGTAAGCTAACAAAGAAAGATAGGTCATCAGAGGTAAATTAGACTTTGTACAAATCAATGATTGGAAAACTCATGTATGTTGTACACACTAGACCAGATATTGCACATTCAGTAGGAATAGTTGCTAGATTTTTTGCTAATCCCAGGGAATCACATATGACTGCTATGAAAAGAATCCTAAGATATCTGAAGAATACCAAGGAATATGGTTTATGGTATAGAAGAGAAGGCAAATTTGAACTTAAGGGCTTTACCGATGTTGATTGGGCTAGAAATATTGATGACAGGAAGAGCACAACTAGAGGAGCATTCTTTATGGGTGACAAACTTGTCACATGGATCAGCAAGAAGCAAGGATGCATCTCTCAATCTACTGCAAAGGCAGAGTATGTTGTTGGTGCTGCAAAATATTGCTCAAATATTTCATGGATCAAACAATTAATGGAAGGTATACATATGAAAATTTTAGAACCATTAATTAGCTATTGTGATAATACAAGTGCAATAAACATTTCCAAGAATCCAGTCATGCATGCTAAAACAAAGCATATTGCCATCAAGTATCATTATTTGGGAGAACAAGTTCAGGCAAAGGAAGTGATACTTGAGTATGTGCAATCAAAGGAACAATTGGCTGATATCTTCACCAAGCCACTGCCCAAGGATGCATTTGAATACTTGAGAAAGAGACTAGGGGTCAGACCCTTGTCTACTAGTCAGTAAGCTAACTAGAAGGATGCATCAGCCTACATATTATCAGAATATCATTCATGTTGATGCAAGCAGAGAGATGGACTTCAATGATACATCTATACACAGCAAGGTATTTATCTACTCCAAGCACTAGAATTATTACTGATGGAATAGGAAATTCAAGGAATATATTATGGATAGAAAGGATCCATTTGACATTACTATCAAATACTTGTTTTGCCAAATCTATGTTTGCAAAGATGTTTGTTTGGGATTGTTTTCAAAGGGAGAGAGTTTATCCATTATCATCTCAGGAAGAGATTATATCCATCAAAGTATCCAAAGAGAGAGAATGTAACAAGAAAGGGAGAATACACAAAAAGGAAGAGAATTGCTGACAAGAGACATCACAAAAAAGGAGAACAGTCAAAGGGAGAGAGTTTGACACAGAAGAAGAACACATCACATCAGAGAAGGAAAGATTCTACATTTATCCAGTAAAGGGATTGAAGATAGAAAGAAAACTGCAAGAATCAAATCAAAGCTATTTGAGCTCACCGAAAGCCAGACATTTATATTTGTTACATTAGAATAGCTTGATGAAACTGTATATTTCTTATTGTATTAGTAATAGTATACTATGATAATGTAGTATGTTTCCATCAATGCCAAAGGGAGAGATTGGTGACATGTAACTGATTAAATGTTTGAAACTATTAAGTTGATGATCATGCAAGGCATTAAATTAGTTAATGTATTGTATTTTCATTGATGTCAACTTGATATAATCTGTATGGTCATTGAAATATTGCCAAAGACTTCAAAGAACCGATGAATCAAGGCTATGCTATCAGTAATGCATACAAGTCAAGTATTCACTAAGTGACTACATACACCAATGGAGTGCACACCGACGATCAAAGTAAAAGAGCAGAGTCACAGTGTTACCCGACGAGCTAAATGCACAACATTATCGACGAGAAGAGTTACAGTGTTTCTCGATGAGAAAAGGACATAGTAACCTGATGGAAAGGATTTTAGTGTTGCCCGACAGAGAAGACAAGGATGAAGATCCTGATGAAAATTGAAGTCACACCGACGGAATAGTCATTTATCACTGATGACTAACTGAAGTGTTGACCGACAGAACAGAGAGTTCAGAAAATGACAAAATGCTTAGCTATCAAGAAGCTAAAGATAGAATTAATGGATACTTATCATTGTTTTAATCATCCAGATAAATCCAAAGATAAGTAATTAATTTAAAGCTGATTTGTCTAGTTGGCAAGAAGATCTCTTTGAGATAAATCAAGAGTTTTCTTTAAATCTATTGGCGATAATTATGGAACACGCCAAGAATCAAGAAAGCCAAGAAAAGGGGAAATCATGTCTATATAGAGACAAACCCAATTCAATGTGAATGTGGGATTAGGTGAGGATAAAAAGAGAAGAGGAAAGATGCTAAAGAAAATCTGAAGGAGAAGAAAGTCTTCATTCAGTCCTGATCAACAAGCTGAGGAAAGAGCTAGATTCTGTAGACACCGACAAACAGTGAGACAAGCATCACAGAGAAAAATAGCGTGGAGCAAAGGTATAAGTGATTATATTGATCAGAGAGGTAATGGACTTACAATAGATCTAAATATTTGCAATTGAGTTGTATGTATGAATAGATCATTAGTGTTTCATTTTAACCATTGAAACATAAAGCCTCTTAATCGAGTAGGACTTAAAAGTCTTTTACAATTGAGATAAATCCCAAGGAGTATCAAAAATTTTGATCACAAAAGTAGCATTGGATATGCTCGATACCTATTGACAAACCAAGAGATTTTGATTAAGGATGGTAGCATTTGATGCCAGATACTAGTTGACAAACTATTTATAAATCCTCTAATAAGGTCACACCTAACAGTGTGTTTGTGACCTTTAACAGGGTTGGCTCCTAATAGAGCTCACTTCAGAAGAGTGAAAATTTGTGGTACCGGTCCTAGTGGTTTTTCCCTTAACAAGGTTTCCACGTTAAAATCCATCTGTTATGTTTTTATGGTTTATTACTTTACTATTTTACATTTCACATATGCATTTCTAGATTGATCGGTATAATCTGTATATTTACTATGTTTTGGTAAATAGTTAACTGCTTATCGGTAATCATACAGAAGAAAGATTTACAAAGCATTCCGACAAGTAGAAAATTGATAAAATTATTTCAAGGCATACATCTTGTAGGACAGAAGATAACTTGAGACATAATTAGTGGTTATAAGTTTTAAGGGTTGATTTAAGGATAAATTTTTGAGGCCACTGATTCACCCCCCCCCCTCCCCGCCCCTCAATTATTACTAACATCATTGTCTCATCAAGCTTAGCTACACTCATTCTAAATTTTTCATCCTGACTCTTTGTTTTCTTCGAATTTGATTTAAGGAATACCACTTCTTTGTCCAGTTTCTTTCATTCTTCTATTGTATTTTCAATTGTCATTCAAACACTCCTTAGTATTTTTGTTTTATTTAACTTGTATCTTTAGATTGACAATCATATTATTTGCTTATTTTAACTCTTCATTGACCTCCTTACATCTTTCTTTGAATTTCCTTATTTGTTCCCTCAACTTTCTTATGCATTCATTTTCTTCTTTGATATTTACTTTTAGATATTTGTTTTCATTTTTAGTATTTTCAAGAGATTCCTTAAGTTATCCATTTTTATCAAGTTGTCTTTCTTCTAGAAATTATTTTGGAGTATATTTAGGTGTTATATGTTCAACTTCCAATATCTTCCCTAAGTTGTTAGGCTCAATCAAAGGAATAGGCTCTGATACCAATTGTTGAATATCTAGAATACTAAGAGAGCGGGGAGTGAATCAATATTTCCTTTCAACTATTAAAACCTTTAAATAACCATCCACATAACATAATTAATTGTGGTAGGAAAAGGAAAATATGAATAGAAATGCACAACACATAACACCCATATTTTTATGTAAAAAAATCAAAATGGGAAAACCCATGGAGAGGATTAACTCTCAATATCTTATAACCAATTATATAATATTACATTAATGCTCACTACATGACTCACTATTAGAGGGCTCACTACCCAAACGAAGGACTCACTGTCTAGAATTAAAAAATTGAATTATTATAGTCGCATCTCAAAAATGCATGGAATATGGTTACATTGAAGTATAGGGGTATGTGCAGGATCATGGTATACCAAGCTATGGCCTTAAGTGGCAATGAAAAATTAGAAAATCAGGGTTATTCAACTTGATGTAAAAACTTGAACATCTTATCAACCTTATGTGAAAAAGTTGTAAAAACAGAATATGTAGGAAATTGAATGTAGTTTCTAAACTACTAGCCCTTGACTGAAAAAAATTAATCTAATTGTTCAATATTTCAATGCAGTAGTACAAAAATTTTAGGAAAAAGATAAAAAGTATGTGTATGTCTGACCACCTTAATCACAATCAAATGATGATATATTTTCACAAGATTCTAGATATAAGTAGTAGACTCATGCCCGGATGTGACGCATATTTATGTGTAATTTTTTACCAAAAAAAAAATAATTATGAATTTTCTGCTACAACTTATTCAGAATAAAAAACTCTTGTGTCTAACCACCTTAACTAATTCTAAACTTTACAAAATTGCAAACTATTTTTTTTCTTATAGTAGGCGAAGCATAAAATGTGACGCATGTTTCGGATTTCAAAAAGGTTGAACTGATTGAAAGTTATAGTTGTTTTTCAATCAGTCTGTCAATTAGGACTTTAGAGATAACTCAATTAGAAAATAAGTAATAATTACTTACTAAACTCGAATTCTGACAACAACTATATTGATGGAAATTTGATAATGTCTTTAAGAAACCATTTTTGTTTCATCAATTTCGGGTGAAAAAAGGTCGTCAGCTACATGGTCAAAGTCTCGAGATCAGAGGAAATATGGTGAACACGTCGTTTGGGTTGACCATCCACGTTTGGCATTGCAAAGCAAAAACCAAGCCTAATCATATATCAAATAATATTAGATATCTGACATATCAGATATCCGATAACTCCCACCCAAATTCAACATTTTAATTTCAACGCTCTTTTCAATTTTATATTTTTAGGTTATATATTATAAATTTCATTTTTTTAAATATTAATATTAGATGGTAATAGCATTAGTATTATAAAATAATTTAAATATTAGTATTGTATTATATAAATTAGTATTATATTATTATTTTTTATTTCTCTATTGTATAAAAGTATAATATTAGTATTAATTATTTATTAATATTTATATTATAACAATAATACCTAGGAGAGAGAGAGAGAGAGAGAGAGAGTAATATTAATATTATATTTATATTAATATTAATATAATGTTGAGTATATATTCTTTTAAAAAATATGATGGCAGTATTCCCTTGCAATTATCATTTTCAATCTTCTATGTATCTCTTGTTCTTCGGACTAACATAATCTAGATTTTTTGAAAGAAAAAAAATATTTAGTACATTCTTGAAAGTTCTTAACAACATTTTTTCCTAGTTTTTATTTTTTTTAGATTCCAAGTTGTTTTTATATAGATATTGTGCAGGAGTAAGTCATGACACATTGACAACCATCCATTTCAAGGCCTGACTAGCAATTCTTCCATATTTAAATTTAAAACTCCAATCACTGCATTGTTTCGGTATGAAGAGGGTTCAGAAGTCATGAGAATGACAATACTCAACATTTTTCGTTTGGAGTAAAAGGGCTAATCTCTCATAAAAGTAATTATATAATTTGGGTAGCAAACTGAAAAAGGGAAAAGGAAAATGAACCTAACGGTAGAATGCACAGATATAACCAAAGGCTACCCAAATAATTAAACCCACATTTTTTTACAATGGAAACAAGCTTAAAACAAGTGACAAAACAATTACAACATATAATATTATGTTTACCATATGGGATGATGATGGTGGCATTTCCATGCCTCCCAAACTTGGTGGTGGTGGCATACTGATGGGTTGTGATGAGTGCTGAGTTTGTTGTGGCCGAGAAGAACTAGTTACTGTTGGCCAAGTGGTAACTAGTTACTTTTCTAGGATATGATATTAATATTAATATTGATATAATATTAATATTAATATTGATATAATATTAATATTGATATTGATATAATATTAATATTAATATTAATATTAATATTGATATAGATATAATATTAATATTAATTTTAATATTAATATAATATTAATATTGTTAAAATATAATAGTAAATAATATCAATTTCAACCCTAGTTTTAAAAAAAAAAAACTACAAATTTCAATTCAAAACCAAAAACAACAATGAAACTTATAAAGATAACTTACCTCTTTACTGTAGCAAATCAGATATATGATCTATAACGGATATACGATAAGCTTGCTTGGCTGCTTCAACGTTTTCACAATGAAAATATTGAATGCAGCCGCGAGCAACAATATATTGTCACTGATGAATATCAGATATCTGATAATGCTTTAGCTTTGGCTTTTGGCTTGGCCAGGTGTACTAACACCCAGGCCTACTAAAAAGTCAACAAACTTTTGGGTGCGCTTTTGGACGAGTGAAAAGCTCATTTTTTCACATCGCCGGTTTTTAGCATACCATGATCCTGCACATACCCATAGTATATAAAGTTTACTCATTTCATCTATTTTTGATATGTTTAGTCACAACATCTTATAGGAATTGTGTCACGTCACATATCACACACATTAGCTCTAAGGTTATGCCAAATGTATAGCTATATGATCATATATAGGTCAGATCCATATGTTATGTTCCCAAAATTGACTTGGCCCCAAAACAACTTTACATGTTATCTCAAAAACTAATTTATACAAGTTATCCAACTAAGCCAACCAAAATATAATAATAATTTCAGAAAACATGAATTTACACAAAACATCCAATCCATTACCATTCCTCAAAACCATATAACAAAATTTGAACGTCAGATGAATTGCGGACCAATAAACCTAACTGTCTTGTACCAGAGAAGCAAACTATCTCCAGACATAGCTTCTGGACTCATAACTTTAACACCCTATTGTATAATCATTTGAAATGTTAAATATACATACTACCTTGATATATAAACTTGTTGCCAAAAATGTAGATCAATACCAGTATTCACAGAAGAGTGTTGACCAAAACACAAACGCACAGTATGTCAAAAATATTAAAGTTCAGGTTGCCAAGAAATTATGACATCAATGACAACATTCTAACACTAATATCAAGTCATAATGTTATCAGAAGGTGATAGTTTGGGAAGCTAAAATATGAAACAAAGAGTATTTTAAGTCCTTGTGGGAGATTTTTTTGCATTCCTCCACATAAGAAGTTGGTGGCTTGCAATTATGGAGTTAATGTGTATGGTTTGTGAATGTTGCATAGCTATCATGTCTTAAGGTCCCTAGAAATTCAAAGGTTAAGGTTGTGATTTGTTTTTTGCTAGCTATGAGGTTGGCTATTGGGACTAGTCAAGGATGGCTTGGAGAATTCTCTACACAGGTGTTTTTGCATGTGTAACTTGGTGGACATGTTCAGAAGATTCATGCAATGTTCCAATTCAGAAATATTATGTCAGTTTGCTTTGCAAGTGAAGATATGTTATTTTGTGTTCAATGTCATTGCACGTGTTGGTCTTTGGTCGACTATGTGGATTATTTTTATTGAATTATGTTTAATCAATTTGGACATGTGTTGGAGGAAGAATTAGAAGGTTGTTGTGGATCTTATTGTGCCTTGTTTATATTTGTGTTAAGATATGTGCATCAAAGAATATTTTTGGGCTGATTGGTTAACGCACTTTATTGTTTCGCTACATGTTACGTTTGATTTTGTATATAGAGGATGTTGTATTGCATGCACTTTGATTAAATAAATTGTGAAAGGTGTGTTATGATGTATATTGGTCCCCTTTAGCTCCTAGGGTAGACCGCATTAAGCACAACTATTCTTGGTGGCCAACTTTGTGTAAATATTGTTTATCTTTACCATGGCCAACCTAGTTGATGTTTTTGATCATCAGTTGATATATATAGGCATGTGGATGGTTGATTGAGTATGGACTAAACATGGATTAAGTCTGAATTGAATGTGAAGTCAGTGTGATGTGAATGCAGAAGAGCAAATATGAAAATTGATAATATCTTTTAGAGTTGACAAATTTTGCGGCAGTGAATGTTTGAAATGAACAAGAGATCCTACATATTTTCAATTCATCAATTCCATATGCCTACTAGAAGACTGAGTTCTTTTCACAGTTTGTATAGACTTGCATCTTCCCTTGGGATCGTGTGTCTCAATCTTGCAATTCATTTGTGTCTTGCCCTAAGATTGTGCAACTTAGCCTACAAGTCCAAATCAGGAGCGATGAGCTCCTTCGCCTCTAGCCTAAAACATTGTAATAAGTTATTCATATAGTGAGTGTGATTCTTATCATGATTTTCCCACATTGGGTTTTCCACGTAAAAATATGGTCTTCATGTGTCCATTGTAATATATTTAATTGATGGTTAGTTGGATAAAGATAATTTATAATTTTTTACGACAAAAAAAGTTTAAGATTGATTCACCCCCACCCCTCATTCTCGTGGTGTGTTCAATAAAAAGATGGCGTGTTGACAAATCTACTAAGGTTCAAACCCTCACTTAATCATTGAGATCACAAGTCTTGTGTCTTTGCTAGGTCACTGAACTCTTGGATATAGACTATCTATGTTAACCCAACGAGACCATAATACCCAAAATGAAAATAGGTCTTCTTTAAGCATCATATCTAACTAGGGGAAGAGAACCAATTACCGTCTGTGTTCCAATTATTGTTCATTAGACTCTGCTAATTAAAATCCCACTACAAAATATCTAGTGGGTCAATAACTTCCCATTTTTTGGAAGGAAAACAAAGGTTGGTAAGTGGATCAATTGTGTAGCTCTATTGGTACCACTACTGCACGATTATTGGAGCATGTGTGCATACATATTGGATTAATTGTGAAAATTTGTTGGTTGTCAAAGCAAATGGGAAGTAGGGCAATAGGGAATATGTTTAGGATGACATGTTGAATGACCACCTTTTGACCCTTCACACATAACAAATCCTAAAACGGTCATTGTTACTATCAAAGATGTCACAACAATAGCTATAAGCACTAGTTAAGTCGTATACAAAGACAACAAAAGAAATCATCAAAATCTAATGTATCATTTAGAAACTTGAAGTACACAAAATGAACTATAAAGACTATGATGCTCTTCCCCTAAAAACAAACTAAAATATACAAACAATAACAAGAAAAAGAAAGCAGCAAGAAGCACAATGAAAAGTGTTTTATCTCTTTCTCCTGTTATCTAGAATAAACAATAAGAAGAAAAAGAAAGCAGCAAGAAGCACAATGAAAAGTGTTTTATCTCTTTCTTCTCTTATCTAGAATAAAGTACTCTTTATCTTTTCATATTTTCCACCGAGTGACTCTTCTCTAGCTTATTCATGAAACTTTTTTCTTTCTTCTTTTCCACCAAATGACCACATATTCACTACTGATCAGAATGATTTTTTTAACATTGTACCTCAATTATGATCTCCATTACATATATCCTACAATTAATGCGTCTTGTCACAAGAATGTGACATATTAACTTCTGTTCTACGCCATCTTAAATTCACTTTCCTTACACTCTTTGAAACTTTCTAACCAACTGTAATGAATGCCATTATTTACAGTCTGCGCTCCATCAATGCTTCATGAGAGGTGCGTGATTTCATATATTTCATCTTCATCGATAATTTTTTATGACAGTCATAATATTTATCCACTCCACTGATTTCTTTTTATAAGAATTTAAAAACCCAATAATAAGTTATCAGCACTTGCAAAACTGACAAGAAGTTATCATAAATCTTTTGTAAGAAGATCAGAGATTATTTTTTTTAAGAAGTACAATAAAATATCCAGCAGTATTTGATATTGTTACAGCTTTCTTTGTTTAATGAAGGAACAAAAAAGTTTGCTAAAGTTGAAGGGAACAAAGAAAAGCATTTTATGTTTAAATCATTGTTTTTAAATATTAAATTATTTAAGAATAAAAGATTGTGGGGACCCATTTCTTTTGGGTTGGTATGGGAAGGATTTCATTTATGGTATGGTCTTTGGAGGGATCATTGCTCTTAATGTCCCTTTGTGTACGGTCTTCATAATGAATAAGTGTTTTGACATTAACAATTTAAATTAAATTTTAAAAGTAGAGCCTTTTATAATTATGTCAGCAATGTTAATAATCATTTTTATTAATAATATGTGTATTCAAATATTTGTAAAAAAAATTATTAAGAATTTTTAAAAATACATTTATTTAAAAATAATGAGTTTTAGGAATATCATTATTTTGATTCTTTCTTAAACTAAAATTCAAGATTTAGATGGCGATAGAGAGTGGGAGTATAATTGAATGTTGTGGTCCAAATATTTAATGATATAAATATTCATGTATAAGATAAGAATTTTTTTTTGTTTTGTTTTTTAGTTTTTTTGGGAGGCGGTGGATGGGGGGGAGTTATAAGATAAGATTCTTATAATGATTTGAAGATAACCACAAGTCATTTCAAAGCCTTATAATTTCTTGCATTGGAATTTCTAATAGGCCAACCAATGTAATTCTTGAGTAGAGTAGAGTATCGCCCTTAAAGATTATCTTAGCATCCAAGACTATCAAAACATTGTCAAGATAAATCTAGAGAGGTGGTCTATATAGACAAATGGATACTCATAATATGGATCAAAATAAATACTACAAATGCCAACTAGAATATTGGGAAACCATAGTAGGCACATGCAAAGGAATACATCATCTCAAAGGCTCATCCTTACTAAACAACTAACTTGTAGTTTGAAGAGAATAAATTGATAATTAAAAATTAAAATAAAGTGCATGTAATACACAATATCCTCAAGGAGGAAAATGTTCAAACATATTAAGGTAAGATAGTGAAGCTCTTGATTATTATGCATATGACAACTCCTTTTCAAATCACATTAAGAACATAACTTTTTAAATAAAATATGTTTATTTATATGTCAAAAAAAAATAGTTTCTCCATGAGGAATATGATGGTTCAACTTGTGTAACTAAGAGGGCTTAAAGTAATTAAGTCAAATGTTGGCATCTTTCTTAATATATAGAAAAATGATTTAGCATAAAAAAAACTATATGGGGGCTTAGATGCTAAGAGTGAGAATTCTTATTAGCATGCATATGTTATTGGTAAATACTCTCTCTAATAGAATTATTAAGAATGATGTTCAATAGAAGATGAGGAGAGTTATCTCGAGTGCCCATATGAAAGAAATCTAATATAGGGCGTAGTCACACTAAAGAAACATACACACCACATAATATCAACATAGGTGTTGCTTAGTAAGGTCAAAATAATGGCAGTCCAAGGAGAATTAAACATATAATAAATGTATCTCCTCTATCCAAAGAATTAATTTGATGGTTATATAATTTTTTGTATGTATTTTTACAATATAATACAATCAAAATTTTAAGAATAATATAATACAATCAAAATTTTAAGAATAATATAATACAATTAAAATTTGAATATTTTTATATATTCACATTCCTCTCTATAAAGTTCAATTTTTTAAATGGTGTGTCATTTCAAGTTTGTATTTAATGTTATGACTTCTAAAATATGGATGACTATTGGAGCACTAGTGAAGCATCAATAGATTAATTAGTGAATAACTCTTGAAATAAGGATTGTGAAGCTATTGAATATTTATAAATATAACAAATTCTTTCCAAATCTTGTAATGATTAACTCTTAAAATTTAATAGAAAATCTCTTGAATATTTACAATATAAAAACTCATTTTCAAATATCATAATGAACACAACACTGAAATACACATAATTATACGTCAAAAGAATACATTTTTATTTAAAAAAGGAATATGATAGTTTGAATCTACATGAAATAAATTTAATTGGCCCTAATCTTCCCCATTCATGTTAGCATGAGTGTTCAAGATAATTAGGTGAAGTTTAAAAAAAATTATCATTCAATAGAGACAAGGATAGGTATTAAGAGACTTTAAATTAAAAAAAGATGACAATGTTAGTTGACAAAATCCTCTACAGGCTAAAGAATGATTTTCATAATATTGTCATTGCTGGCGACTAACACCAAGGATAGGCAACAAACATCAAGTATAGAGTACTATCAAAAAAGCATAGTTTATCGGCAAGAAGGTTATGACTATTGACAAAGTTTATCAGAAAATTTTATCAGCGAGAGGAAACGAGAAGACTAGAATCAAGGATGACATCTTATTATCACATTGACCTATGCAAGAATAGACAAAACCTAATTAGGGAAAACATTTGAAAAGCACATATTAGGTCAAGACAATAATTTAAAAGGAGATCAAAGAGAAAGAGATAAAAGAAAACACAAAAAAGAAAGAAAAAAAAAAAGCGGTAGCGCAGAGTATAAACAAGTATCAATGAAGACAAGCGAAGTGTAAATTAGAAAAGGAACAAAGCATAAAGAGATCTAACAAGATTTAGAAGAAAGCATTCATGTGTCAAATTTCTTATTGATTTATTCCTAATTGTTTAGCAACAAGAGTGTGAAATCCCTTATTTGGGTAGTCTCTAACCGGACTGAGAATTTTTATTTAGGAACTTATTGTAAATCCTTTAATAGGGTGAAAAATGTATAAGTGGGATAAAATCCTTTAATCGGGTTACTCCTAACAAGGATAAGACTTTAACAGGTCTCTAGGTAAATCCCATAACTGGGTAGCATTTAACAATGCTTTTGTAAGCTCTTAACCGAGCACCTTATTATTTCAGTGATAAGTTGTGGGTTCCATCCCCACCACAGTTTTTCCCTCTCACCAAGGGTTTTCTGCGACACCAAAATATTGTGTTAAGTGTTTGAGTGTATATATTTTACAAGTTTATTTATTTGCAAAGCTATCGGTTATCAGTTATCAGTTAATATTACAACAGTTATCAGATATAGACATAACAGATATCGGTATCGATAACATAAGAGTATAAGTTTGAGATTGATAGGGCATAAGTGTGAATTGTTTGAGGTATTGATTCAACCCTCCCCCTCGCTCTCAGTCCCTAACCTAAATCTTTCCAACAATTAGTATTAGAGCACATTGGTTCTCTGGGAGAAAAGTTTAACAACTTGGAGAAGATTAGTGGTAATGGAAAGATATTTAAGTATCAGAACAGTTGGAGGAAGACCTAGAATATGCTAATGAAATTATTCATGAGTTGAAAAACAAGTTAAAGACATCATTTGCAAAATGGAAGGAACTTACAGAAAAATTAAACATGAGCCTTGATGACCTGGACAGACTATTGAAAGGAAGTATCAATTCTAAGGAAGCTGATGTTTCTATTGCTAATCTATTGAAAAAGAACAATGAATTACTTGAAGAAGTCAGTTAGATGAAGAAATAACATGAAAGTCAAGCCTTGAGAATGACAGAAATACTGGAAATAATGATATCTGTCGAGAGTGCTAAAGGAATTCTTGAAATAGAAAAGAGAGATGTTGAAGAAACAATTACTGGAAAATACATACTACTAGAAAAGACATACTACTGGAAAGACAACAAAGAGAGATTCATGCACAAAGAGAACTGATAGAAAGTAATGGTGACAACAATTTACAACTACAAGAAAAAAATTAGAAACTAAAGCAAGAGAACGATGACTTGAAGAACAACCTAAAAGTTGAAAAATAAATCAATGCAAGACTCACAAGATTCGAACAAAGCATGCAAAAGATTGATGAACAATTGAAAAACTAGAGAAAGCCAAGAGACACTACTAGATTGGGATATAACGATAACAACACTATGGAAATCAGAGAATCATCAAAATATGGAGAAACAAGTGATATACAAGGTAAGAAACCATATAATCCTACTTGTTAAAATTGTGGAAAATATGATCATACAACAAACGTTTGTCAAAGTAAACAAGTAAATTCTACTGAGAACACATATTTTAATGGTTATTGTTATAACTGCAACAAGTTTGGTAATAGAGAATATGAATGTAGATCTGAAACCATTACTAGAACATCTAAGAAAAATTCTTATGGATATTGTTATAAATGTAATCACTATGGACATAAAGATGAAGAGTGCAGAACTAGAACACCGATAATGAGGAAAATGCTACACTATCAGAGAACAGAAGTGAACAACGCAGTTACATGTTTTAAATGTGGAAAATTAGGACATGAAACATCTAAATGTAGAAAAGGAAACAAGGAAGTAAGGACTGAACCTTGGAGACCATTTGCACTACTATGTTACATTTGCTCAAAGTTTGGACATGCTTCCTACAACTACAGATATCAGTTTACTATCGACAATGCAAAGATATCAAAGGAAAAAGAACTATAAATCAAGAACAAGTCAAAGAGGAAATGAAGAAGATGTGGGTAAAGAAGGAAGCTGGTGAAACATCAATTGAAGCCCCTATATCGAATGGCGTACAAAATTCAACCATCAACTAAGCAAGTAAGTAATTTCTTAGGGACCTAAAACTTTATTAGAATCATCATTTAGTCCCTAAAATTAGTTTTGAGCCAGAACATTCAATTAGCATAAATATATGCAAAGAGTAATTTAGAAAAGTTGAAGATATTTATGATATTATTATCAGTGACTGTGTTACAATCAGTACATAAGCACATTGTTGGCTTGTAATAAATGTTTTTGTAAAAGTGAATGTTGAACATCTTGACTCTATATATAACAACACTTATCTTATGGAAGTTACATTATGAAAAGTAAATGCAAAAACAAGTTTGAGAGAACCTTTCATTTTACAGAAAAGATTTATTAGCAAGTTGATTGAGAAGTAAACCCTAGACGATCAAAATCTTGAGAAATTGTATAACAGTTATTATGGATGAGAAGATTGTATTAGTTGACGGATTACACGAGAAGGAACCTAAATATCAATTGACTTCACTAAAAGCAACTGAATTGAATGAAGTTGGAGCACTATCTTGGTAACCAAGAAGAGTTATATTTTCTGCAGATATCAAAACTTATATTCAATACAAGTAGAGTGAGATCGGAGATGAAGACATAAGTACAACCTACAAGGAACTATATAAAGAGAGTGAAATGTTGAATGAGGAGTATGGACATCTAGAGACAAAAAGTTTGACATATATCATGCATATAACAAAGAATTTTGAAGCTAAATAGATTAAATGTGCATAAGTAGAGTACATGGAGACTACATATGGTTGGAAGGAGATAGACATATCAAGCTCACTAAGGAAATAATCTTTGTAGTAACTGCATTATCGACTAATGGAAGGAAATGCATAAAGGAACTGGATTCTGAAACTGAAATTGAAGGTATAGTTGTGTGTGTGAATATTGTGCCTGCAAGTTGCAACACAACACTTCAATCCATCAATGCATCAATGGTTAGAGTCATAAAATTCAATTAAAAAATATAGAAAACTAAATGAAACCAACATATTGCTTCCTATCTAAGAAGAGTATGATTTAAGCTATAATTTCCCTCAAATTATGCATAAATCAGTGACATATTCAATCCTAGAATGGAAGATTCGTTGAGAAATGAAGCTAATTAACATACAATTCATGCTTAAAATGATGAAAAGGTTCAATTGAAGCATAAATGAAGATTATCTAATTAGCTATGTGAAATTATGTAACAAAAATGATAGCATAAGAGTGCAATAAACTTTCTAAAATTGTGGGCCAATTGAGCTCAAAATTCAATCCTTTTATGGAATAATTTGAGGAATGAGTGGTTGAGATCAACTTGTGAGGAGAGGTAAGGATTGAATTTTTGGTGATCCATGTGAGTGAAATCTCATTGGTTAATGGATTGACTTTCCATGTGCAAGTGATGAGTTGTAATTAGAGACTTTATTTAATTCTTTTTAATTAATTACTTTAGCCATGAGTTTAATTGGGTTGAATTGATTTAAATAGGCTAAGGTAATTAATGTGACTTTGTGATGAAATCACTTTGATTTTAGGAGATTAAATTGATTTTGATGAATTATGTCAATAATCAAATAGTTGGATTGACATAATTAGGGGTATGATCACATTTAGGGCAAATAGGGTCTCTAGTTAGAGTAGACCAAATTAGGGTGGTTACATTTGCCCCTCTTTGAATTCATGTGTGAGCAAAGCATTGATTCAAAAAATATCTGATGTTGACTTCAAAAAGTTTGATAGTTTCACACTTATTTGAATGAAATATAGCTGATGAGATCAGTCTCGAACTTGATTGAACTAAGACTGATAGTATCGAATTTGAACTTGATCGAACAAAGGTCGATTAACAGAGATCTAAAGATACCAATTCTGAACTTGATCAAACAAGAATTGATAATACTGACTCCAAACTTGATCAAACAAAGGTCAGTATGAAGCTGTTGAGAGCTATGAGGTATTAATTATGAACTTGATCGAACGATAATTGACAATACTGACTCACAACTTGATCGAATAAAGGTCAGTACAAAGTTGTTGAGGTCTTGATAAAGATCTGAGAGATTGTAGGCATAGATATTTGGCTTGTTTAGCATTGAATCCTTCTATCCAACAGTCCCAACTTTATCGAAGGAAACTTTCGTGCCCCTAGTGTTTTGATGATGAAGTTAGTTTTGTTGTTTAAGCAAGAATTTGATTGTTTTTGAGTGTGATCATGCCCCCTCGAGAAAACAATTGAAGGAAATAGAATAAAATCCCTCTTTAGAATGACATTTGAATGGACCAGATCGATTGGATCAAAAAAGAATCAATCAGAAGATGAGATTATGCGAAAATATGTTAAGAGGAAACACAGTTTTACCAAGTTGACAAATTTGAAAAAGTTAATTTTGAGCTTGATAAAATGATGTATGACCAGGGTTTCGATGAGTGATGTGCAATTTATTGATAGAGAACCAGGAAAAACTGATTGCGTAAAGCTTGTGAATCATTTTCTGAATATACAAAGCAATTTTGTATTTGTAGTATAGTGTCACAAAAATTTTACTATTTTGTTGAAGACATTGTCCTTGCGTTCGATTTTGTTCCTGATTGATTTGAGAAGAAAAAAATAGAATTTTGATAGTCTAGGAAGGGTTTTGGAGCTTATGAATAGCTCAAAGAGATTAATATAAGTCTCAAAAATCACTTTTGACCCATTCATTTTCACTTTCATCCTTAGTAAATCCTTGAGCTTTGCAGAGAAGATTGTGGTCTCTGTGGAGAGACATGGATTTGAGATAGCATGTCATCACAAGCACCCGGCCTGCTACACATAGATGGTAAGTACATGGAGACCTACCTTTTTATGCTTTCTATTTTTCATTTTGTCACTTTTTGCATTAGTTAGAAGCAAATTAGTTTTGAGTCAGATTCGGGGTTCCGGATCACATCTTGTCAATCTTGTTTCGCATATGATAAATTTGCAAATTTCTGGATCGCATCCCATAAAAACAAGGTCGCTTCCCGTATGGTTTCAAAGTGTCATTTTTAGGATGTTTTGTCAATCTTTAAATTTTATCATGTCCTGTGAAAATAGGGTCACATCTAGTATCCCGTGTTGCATCATGTAAAAATAGGATCACTTCCCAATTTCCACATCACATCCTGTCAATATGGGATCACATACAGGATGCGAGCTTTCATCCAAGAAAAATAGAGTTTTTTTAGCAAAGAGTGTTAGTTGTCCAATTTTGAATGTTTTTTCTCTTTTTGAAGGCAAAAGACTTAGCTGTTAGATTTTCTATGTAGTTGACTTAGCTAGAATACTGATGTAAGTCTATATTTTTTTGCCTGACAGACTGAGTTCCCTATTGTTTTATTTTGAGGACCTCGATGTATGATTCCTTGAATTATCTCCCTCCTTGATCGATGTGGAGATATATATCATTGGACATCTCGATTTATCATCTCTAATAGATTTACTTGATATTAGGGTAAATCAAGGCTTGTTGAATGCTCTTGCTGAGAAATGGCACTCAGAGCACAACACTTTCTATCTCCTGACTGACAAGATGACTGTGACCCTAGAGAATGCATGGCCTATCTTGCGCATTCTTGTGATGGGATGAGAGGTTTGATTTGAGTCTCGGTCTACTGTTGCGATTGCAGATGCATAGAGATTCTTTGCAGATGCATCCATAGTACAGAGACACTTGACTTGGGACTATATGATTGATCACTATGAGTGGTTACCTATGTTTCTTGTCAGCTTGATAGGAGGTATCTTGATTCTTGACCGGGGACATCATGGATTTATGTACGGATGGGTTAGTATGTTGGAGCAAATAATTAGCTCCACACGCAGATTTCATTAGGGTAGCTGCATATTAGCACATATGCATAGAGAGCTTCACAAGATTGTATATGAGTATTCACGGAGTATGAATGTCAGCATTCTGATATTACAGATCTCATCCTGGGAGCACATCCCAGTGACATGTCCTATAGTAGATAGGCAAAGATTACCCGAGCAGCCTTATGTATACATGTATTCAGGATATATCCACTAGCCCCATCTGGGTAAGATGGAATATTGGAGATGATTCATCGATGATGTCATAGTGATCAAGTGGAGGCCATATTTATATTGCAAGGAGTGGACCTCTGACAGGAGATAGATGCCTTATTTCTTTCAAAGTAGGAACCTGATTGGTCGGACATGATATATTGTGGAGAGATTCATAGTTACACATGTCCTTAGAAAGTTCGGTCGGATACAGGGCATGTCACATGATTTGACTGCATATGCTTGCATGCATGATGAGGAGGCATAGTGGGGTGCCTATTTATCTTATGAGACTGCACAATTGGAGATCAGTTATATTGTAGAAGTAGGCTGGGACTACCTTGAAGATGTTACCGATGTTGGGTGTATTGATATGTATCTTACTCATCTTATTTATTACCCATTCCCTCGCTTTACATCGCCTAATGAGATAGAACCTCACATTGAGGGTGCTTTAGATTACGATCCTACTGACGATGGACCTGTGAGAGGAAAGGACAGAGGGAACAAAGGTGGTGTGGGAGAGAGGGTAGGGGTGGAGGTGGTAGAGATGGCAGGTGCCCACCTGTGGACAGAGGTTAGAGAAATGGCCATGATGATAGAGGTGATGATGGTGATGACAGGGGTGGTGGTGGTGTTGGGGAGGGCAGACATACTCAGTTCAATTTTGTGCCTCCACGTATGGATCTAGGTCCATTATTGACAAGATAGCAGTAGCAACAAAGATCTTCAGGGAAAAGGCCTAGTGGAGGAGGTGGACCTCCAAGACAGGATCCTCCACAAGATGCAGACAGGGATGCAGGTAGGGATGGAGATCCCTTATCACAGTGCCAGAGAGAGAGAGCATATCAGGGCTCAGATTACCACTTTAGAGACATTGCTGGCAGATAGGGATAAACATCTTGATGTCATGAGATCATAGAGGGATATAAAGGCACGCACTGCCACACATCAGGGTTAGAGAGCTGCATATTATGTTTCCTTGCATTGTGTTTTCATGCTACAACCACATAGAGCACCTTTGTATTCCATTATTGCATAACAGTTAGAGGGAGTTATGCCTCCACAAGATCAACATCCACGAGCTGATGCACCACAACCTTCTCCTGATCAAGGAGAGGGTGGCAATCAGACATGACTATTATGATTATATCTGAGATTTTTGTATATTGATCCTTTTGTGATCATCCTTGTACCGCAGACATTTGATACATTTATATATGTGTTATCATGATCTTGTTGATA
>MU224350.1:1412704-1423377 GCA_018584345.1 Thuja plicata | reverse complement strand
TATATATATAATATGTGTGTGAGATAGATTCTTTTGATTTGGATATGCTCATTGGTTCTCTTTTTAATGTATGTGATGGATGATTAGATTGATGCACACTTTGATTATGTACTTGGTCTTTGATGATTTAGAATAGATTAATGTGATGACATCATTTATGCTCTTTGGTTATTACTAATATATAGATGTATTAGATGATTCTATATGAATATGCAGATGTATGTTTTTGAGATTTTCTTGATGCAAATATATGTATGGATGCACTTAGGATGTAAAAATAAATGCAATACTTGAATGTTTTGTTTTTGTATTTTCTCTTTTCCCATTATGAATGCAAAATAAATGCAATAGATATGCAACGACATGAATATATTAGTAACATAGATTAAGTAGTCAAACTTGGATTTTGAATGAACTAGAAAATTATTTTGAGCTCAAGTCCTTATGTTGTTTAAAAATGAATCATGTAATCGTAAATGAAACTAAATGTAGAATTCTAGGACTGTCACTCATTTGTTTACATTTAAGTATTTTTATCCTCATAGGGAATTTGTGTAATGGACATCATCAGATAGTACAAATATCACTGATACCAAGAAAGTATCATGAAAGTATGAATACTATGTTTATTGGATGCAATGTCAAAAATAAATTAAAGCATCAAGGCATAGAGGCAAGGATGACTTGACAGTTATCTCCTTTTACTTTAAGAATCATCTTTTGTCCGTGTGTAATATAAGATATGTAACCCGTAATGACCTTTGATATTCATATCCTTGAGTACATAATGTATCGAACACCTTACTTAGAAATTGATTAGAAATAGACAAGGAAATTGGGTCAACCTCACCGTAGTTTACACATAAAAAGGATCGAGATATATGCGGCTATCCACTCATGTTGGAAGCTCTTACCATAAACATCCAAGTTAGGTAAAATTTATAGGATCATTTGAAACAGTCACCACACATAGAAAAACAAGAAAACATTATGCCCCCTATCCTTGTGACTCTTTGTCTTTTAATAGATGTCATGGAGTAACTCAGAAGACATAATAAGAAACAATTGATAATCAGACAAAGAAAATTCATAACTATTTACATGACCCTAGTTTGAAACATCATTGGAACATAAAAAGAGTCATAATCAATCAAGATCAGACTATTTGTTCTTATGTGGTGTTAAGGAACACCGTTGATTCATTTTTCAATCACAGTAGAGAAATCATCAATCGCAACTTGGAATTAAGCAATGTAGTTTTATGTCTGAGTGAGTGAGATAAACATTTATTAGCAATTTCAATCCAATGTAGTATTAAGGAACACTCTTTGATTAAAGTGTTGAGAAACACTTAGTATGATGTCAGTTACAGGTAGGTGTTTAAGAAACACCCTTATTTGTGAAAGTGATGTTTTGATTCAAGTATTAATAAATATGGTTTGTAGTTGCAAACCTTCCTAGACGAGGACCTAGAAAATGCTAGTAGAGATGCCCCCAGTGCAAAATGACTATCCCTAAGATGCAAATGCAAACAAATCCCAGGCAAGGATAGGACATGTGTGAGGAATTCATATTCAACCGATAGCAAAGATGTGATCGTGAAGGATTAGTGTCGTCGGTGCATTGATACATGGAGCACGAAGTACAAGTGACGCATGTTTGCCAGGTTTTCACCACTCGACAATCTTTTATATTTTTTTTCTACCAAGATGCCTGTTTGCCAGGTTTTCGCTAAGGCACTTTTTCTATTTTTCATTTTTTTGTACTTTTTCTCTTTTTTTGTTAGTGTCAAGGAACTTGTTTGCCAGGTTTTCACCAAGGATACCTTTTTCAGGACTTTTTCACTATTTTTTATTTTTCTCTTTTCCACTATTTTTGGTTTTCTTCATGATCAATTTTTGATTTTTTTGGTATTTTCTGAGAATGAATTCCACTGTACAAGCCCTTCGGCCAGATTGTCAAGCGTAGAACTGCTTCAAGTGGAGGGTATTAATAGGATCAGGAAGGACATATCCCTTAGGTGTAGCTATTTGATAAGCTCCTATCTCAAAAAATTTCGTAGTAACAAAAGGCCCCAGCTGGTTGGGTTCAAACTTGCCTTTTTGTTCTCTATTTGACTGATTCTTAGGATTCTCTCTTATAACGAGATCTCCCACTTAAAATTTTCATGGCTTTACTTTTTTTTGTACCCTTTTGACATTCTTTTCTAGTATACTTTGAGATGATCAAACGCTTGTTGCCTGCTCTCATCCAGCAGTTCTAGTGCATGAATCCTATCAATGTCGTATTGTTCGTCTGTGACAAGGCCTTGGAGAGATACTCGCAAAGAAGGAATTTACACTTCAATTGGTAGCACTTCTTCTGCCCCATAGACTAGATCAAATGGTGTGGCTCCTTTTGGTGTTTGGATACTTGTTATATAGGCCCATAGTGCCAGATTTAATTGCAAATGCTAGTCTTTGCCAGACTTACAGTTCTATGTAATATTTTCAAAATGTTCTTGTTTGAAGCCTCAGCTTGTCCATTACCTTGAGGATAATAGATTGAAGAACAATGTTGAGTGATGTGAAACTGTGTACAAAGGTCCTCGATATCTTGATTTTTGAACTGGACCACATTGTTTATTACAATAAACGAGGGTATCCCATACCTACAAATGATGTAGTTCAAGATGAACATAGCGACCTATTTGTTAGTGGATTTGATCAGTGACACTTCTTCGACCCACTTAGTGAAATACTCAATGGTCGTGATGATGTATTTGTGTCCACTTAAAGAATTAGGATAAATCTATCCAACAAGATCAAAGGCCCATTGTTGAAATGGCCAATGTGTTATATAAGGTATGAATTCTCTAAATAGAGAATGGATAAGGTTTCCATGTGTTTGACATTGCTGATATGTTTTAGAAAATTACACGACATCTTTTTCCATTATAGGCCAATAGTATCCAACTCTTAAAATTTTCTTATCCAATGAAAAGTCATTCGAGTGCGATCCACATACACCTTCATGAACCTCTTTTAATGCACGGTTAGACTCTTCTTATTCTAAACACCTAAGTAGCATTCTGTCCAAACCTCATCTGTATAAATTAGTATTAATGAGGATATAATTTTATGTTGTCCTAATTAAAGCTCATTTTTCATTCCTAGATAGGTCATTAGGTAAGGTTTGATCTATAAGATAGGAAATTATTTTGGCATATCGGAATTGGTAAGGCATAAATAACTTTGGATTCAGGTGTATCAAAGGCTAGAAAGGATAATTCTTCCACTAAGAAGTCATAGAAAAATTGGTGTTCCTCAAGTTGTAACATGGATGTTAGCATTTCCATAGCATCTGCAGCTCTATTCTCTGTTCTCAGGATTTGTTGGAATGTGATATGTACTTTTTCAAATCTTCTTTTAAGGCGTCAATTTCTCATCTTTTTTTATATTTTCCATTCACTTGTTTGATAATGAGTTGAGAGTCATCATAGACATGTAACTCTATTATTTTCCATTCCATAGCTAGCTTGAGTCCATTTACTAATGCTTCATATTCTGATATGTTGTCGGTGCATGGAAACGTCATTTTATATGCCTTTGGTATCTTGTAGCCTTGAGGAGTGATAAATATAGATCGTTGATGTGTGAAAGAACCATCGAAATACATCTTCCAAGGATATTCTATCAAGTGCATGATTGTCTCATCTAGAAATTTTATGGTCAAAGCCATTGTATCTTGTAATGGTGAATTAGCTAACTAATCAGCTAGCACATGTCCTTTAATAGCCCTTTTGTCTACATACTCCATATAAATTCACTTAGTATCAAGACTCATTTTTCTAGTCTTCATGTCAATGTTGTTTTACTCAAGAGGTTTTTGAGAGGGTCAATTTTTGCAATAAGTTTCACTGTATGTGAGAGCATGTAGTGTCTCAACTTCTGGGATGCAAAAACAACTGCCAAACAAGCTTTTGAAATGATATTATAGTTGAGTTCATAAGACACCAAGGTCCTGTTGATACAATAAATCGCCCTTTCCTTTTTGTTTTCATCCTCTTGGGCTAGCAATACTCCAAGCGATGTAACCATAGCTGAGATATAGGGTAGCAATGGTTTTCTATGAATAGGCACATGAGAATAGGAGGGTTAGCCAGATAGTCTTATAATTCTTTGAAATTATTTTCACAATGTTCATCCCATTTGAAAGTGACTCCTTTATGTAATAATTCAGTGAAAGGTTGTGCTCTATCTACTAATTGAGACATGAATCTTATGATAGACTGAAGTCTTCCTTGAAGTGTCCTCATTTGACTCATATTATGAGGAGATGACATTTCCATAATTGCTTTTACCTTTTTGGGGTCCACCTATATTCCTATAGCTGACACAATAAACCCTAAGAGCTTCCCTAATTGGACTCCAAATGCACATTTCTTTGGATCGAGTCTTAGTTGAAACTACTCCATTCGATCTAGTATCTTCCTCAAGTCTTCAATGTGAGTCATTCTTATCTTTGACTAGGCTAATGTGTCTTCCGCATAGTCCTCCATGTTTTTGTGTATCATGACATGGAAGATTGTCGTCATAGCTCATTGATACGTAGCTCCAGCATTATTTAGCTCAAATGGCATGACGTTCCAGCAAAATTTTCCCTGTGTGTATGTAAATGTTGTCTTTTCCTGGTCTTTAGGAGCAATCTTTATTTGGTTATGACCTAAGAATCCATCCATGAGTGAATAAATATGATATCCTGCTATGAGATCGATAATCATATCAATATAGGGCAGTGGAAAATCATCTTTAGGACAAGATTTGTTTAAGTCCCTAAAGTTTGTGCAAATCCTGATGGACTTATCTATTTTAGAAATTGGTACCACATTATAAATCCATCCTGCATAAGTGATGACCCTTATGAATCCAGCCTTTAAGATTTTTTCCATCTCCGCTTTCACCAATAATGCTACATGTTGATGCATCTTTCTTAGTTTCTATTTCACAGGTTTAATTACAGGAGCTAGAGATAAGTGATGCCTTATTAACTCAGCATCTAGTCTAGGAATATCAGTATAAGACCATGGAAAGTTGATCTTGTTCTCTTTGAGGAACTTAGTAAACTGTCTTTTCTTCTTATGATAATGATTGCACCCAATGAACAAACTGAGGAGCTTTTGTTGTTCCCAAATTAATTGGTTGTGTTGGTTCTATCAATACTCAAGATCTTTCTTGAAAGTGCTCAGGGAGGATATCAAGAATCTCATCTTTTGGCGCCTCTAAGAGGTTTTCACCATCAGATACATCTTTTATTTTTACTATTTTAGAATCTGATACTGCCACAACGTGGTTTTCATCATCAATTCTTTGTTTCTTTTTATCTTTCAATTTGTGACTAAGAAACTTGATATCCTCCTCTTTCAGGTTCACGCTCCTTGCATTGGTGGAAGAGGGATAGGGTTCACAAGCATTTAGATAACATACCAAAGTATGGTCATTGGGAAAGTTCATGATAGTATTAGGGTCTGAGTCAGTCCAACCAATAAGGTCAGGGTTTACCAAGGATAATGATTTAGGGTCTTTTAAGGACATCTCATCAGCGTCAAAACTATTAATTGACAAGACATGTTCTGTTAAGTTGACTTCTATAGTGTTTAGATCATGAAGAGTCGAATCATCATTATTGGGATTGTTGTTAGTGATATGTGGACCTAACTCTAGTGACTCATCAGTTGAGCTTTCTCCTTCTCTTATTGTATTGGAACTCATATCTTGTATCCTTTGAAATTCTTCTAGTCCTAGTAAGATGCCAATGTCTTCATCAATAATCCTAGGCATCACCATCTCATCCAATTCTATGTCAACATTAGTGTTATGTGTAGTGTTATAGTTTTCTCCTCTCTCCAATAAAGGTGAAAATTTATGGATTACATATACCTCAATGTACATGGTAGCATCAAACATGTGATCCCACTCATAATCATGTGAGTTTGTGATATCATCATCAGATTGGTTTAAAAACCTAGCATTAGTTATCTAATGTACCCTATTAGCTATTTGTGTATCAAAGTGTGGGAGATCTAGGACATGTGAAACTATCACTAATTGCCCCCAGTTAGGGTCTGCATCTTTTTGTTGAGGTATTTCTTCATGAGATTCTTATGTTTGTTGAACATCCAGAGAGTCTTCATCTTCCTCCTCTACTTCTTGGACATTGGTTTGTGAAAACAAAGTCCAACATGATGCTCTAGTTGTTCTCCAAAAGTAGGTACATATCATTCTCCTTGGTATTCTGGGTCCTCAGTACCAATGTGCGGTAATATTTCATATGTACAAGGTACAAGCTCTATTTCTTCCTCTTCTTCATCACTTCCTTTATCAAAGATTGGACCATCTCTTAAGGTGGGGTGTTTTGAATTGTTATTGAAACCTAACCATGTTTTGTCTTTGGTGTCTCTGAATTCCATGTGTATAGGCTCAATGAGTCCTTTTCCTTTATCTCCTAAAGGTACCTTCCCTTTGTATACCATTTTTTTAGAAGGTCATAACCTTTTCCATACTTTTTGGGAGATATCTCAACATGTTTTACTGTATTTTATCTCTTTTCCTCTTTATAGAGCCAAGCCAAGACTGCTTTATCTTCTTTTTCATCCTCTTAAGAAGTAGAGGCTCTAAACATACCAGTTGGTTTATGAATGTCTTTTCCTTTTTATGCAGCAGGTGTAAAAGATAGGGATGGTTTCCCATATGATCTTGGAGATACAAGAATGTTAGCCAATGATGGTGACGTGCCTAGTTTGTATTCCCCCATGCTAGTTTCTTCAAGTTTTAGCATCTTTCCAAAGCTTCTCATCACCATGTATTTAGAGGTTTCAGCTGGGAACTCTTTTGTGAATTCCTTATTGAAAGGAACCATACTGTCTGCTTTAACATTGTTGAAAGTGTAGCTTGAATCAACAGGAATTGTTACTTGCACCCCATTGTGTGGGAATTTGATACATTGGTGGCAAGTAGATGGCACTACTTTCATTTCATGTATCCAAGGTCTTCCTAGTAATATATTATAGTCCAATAGTGGATCAATAAATTGACAAATCACATTGTGTTCAATTGGTCCTATTCTTATCGGTAAAACAATTATCCCTTTGGATGATCTTTCCTCTTCATCATAAGCCTTGATGGTTATCTTACTTCTTGAATCAATTTTTTATTCGGAAAGACCCAATTTCTTGCTCAGATTGAGAGTACATATATTCAACCCCGTGCCTCCATCTATAAATACATGTTTTACATGGTTTTTATGGATCAGGACTTCAATGTGAAGGGGTTGATTATGGGGATGAGTCAAAGATTTGTCATCTTCTTCTTAAAAGGAGAGGTAATGAGGAGTTGATATGTGATTGACCATTGCTTGGAATTTTTCCACATCTATGTCTTTTGGAAAATTTGCTGAATGTAGGGCTTGTTCAAGAACTTCCTTATGCACTAAAGAGATCTTTAATAACTCAAATATAGAAATTTGAGCCGAGGTTCTTTGCAATTGGTCTACCAAGTTACAGTTAGTAGATGGTACATGAACTATTTGTCTTGACATTGTTGGTCTACCAATTGTGACAATAGGTGGTTTATACGGTGTTTCCTATTTGAATGAGGAATTAACCTCTTTAATCATGATTTGTGCTTTGCTTTTTGTTACCGCGTTCAAATGTGTAAACTTTTCCTTGACACCTTTGATAGTGATCACATTGATTGATTCATTTTTTATTTCCAACATATTGATCACATTATCATTATGGGAATAGGTGTAATTGACTTCATTCCCCTTTCCTTTAGAGGCTTCTCCTTTTTCATAGTTGGGAAATAGTTTATTATATGTCATGTGATCTTCATTAGATGTATGTCCTTCCACTTTGATCTTGCCTCCATCAATAAGATCTTGTATAACATGTTTGAGTTTAACACAGTCATTATTCTTATGTCCTTTATTCTTATGAAAGTCACAATAGGCATTATCATTCCACCACCTTGGTTTTACTTCTATTTCCCATGGTTTTGACTCTAGTATAGTGATGATTTTTTTATCCAAGAGAGTCTTCAAAACTGTCTCTAGAGGTTCTCCCAATGGAGTAAATGTTCTATGTGGTCTATACGTCCATGATTTACTCTTATTGGTATCAGTGTTTGCTCTTGGTATTGTGGTTTTTACCTTAGCATCTTTGCTTGCTTGTAGGTTGTTTATGATATTAAACACAATTGGTTTAGCATTTTCATTTGAGGCTTCCATCACTCTATCATTAACAACATTTTTGTTCTTTTTTCACCATTTAGGTTTGTTGTTATAGTTGTTAGAGGATTTATTGTCATTTTGGAGTGTGATCTCTCCTTTTTTGACAAATATTTCAATCTTTTCAGATTTGGTATTTCTCTTGAGTACCTTGAAAAGATTCTCCTCCACCGTTGCAAAAAGTGTGTGAACGATTCACCCGTTCTTTGTTTTGTGTTGCAAAGATCCATCATGGTAACATTGTGTTGTATATTGTAGGAGTAGTATTGGAAAAATATTTGAATTAAATCCTCAAACGTTTGCACACTTGGAGTTAGTTTGGAGAACCATTCCATAGCATTTCCACCTAGACTTCCCAAAAATAGCCTCATCAAGTATGTTGGTTCATGCATGTATTCTATGCTTAGGGCACAAAATTCTCATACATGGTCATGTAGATCGGTTTCTCCCATGTATTTTTCATATTTGGGTCATTCCATGTTAGGTAGGAATGGAACCATGTTTATGCTCTTGTCAAAGGGAAACAGACATATGTGCTCCAAGGAGTATTTATTCGTTGGTTTGGAATTCTCTTGCTTGAGTGCTGCAAGTTCTATTTCCATTTGATATATTTGTTTCAAGAGTATGGAGATAGGTGTTTGTACTTCTTGTTCCTTCAATCTCTCCACATCATAGTCTTTAGGAAGTTTAACTCCAAGAGAAGCTAAGTGAAGGAAGTATTTTTCTTTGTCTTCCCCAATGAATTTTTCCAAGGTATTTTGGGAATTCCTACTTTGTTTGAGTTTGTTATATTCTTCTTCTAATATTTCTTCATCTCTTTTTGAATCAAACAAGGAGGGTCATCATTTATTTCTTCACAACTTTCCCTTTCGTCATGGTCTTGGCTATATTCTTCAAAGGAAACACTCCATTTATGATTAGGTGCATCTATTTCAAGTGAGTCTTGATCAAAGAGGAGGTTTTGAGATGTCTCTCTGGTGCAGGAGAACCCTCACAAAAATAAGATTCTTTGATGCTCTCTTGGATCCTTTGATGATCCTAGTAGTCTTTAGGACACTCTAGAAATAAAGGTTATGATTAGACCCTACTTGTAAGACCTAGTCCCAAGTTTGGCATTGATAAGCCATTGGTCAACTATTGGTCAACAGGGCTCCTAAAACCTTAGAATAAGATATTTTCTTAGGATTTAATGTTTTAAAATTTTTGGATCCATGTTGGATCATTAGACTTAGGAGTGGACCGAGTTGGGTCACCTAGGATAGAAAAGTTGCTAAAAAGTTGTAAAAGTTGCTTTGCAACTTTGACAAATTTTTGCTTAAAGTTGTAAACACCCCCCCAATGATCATATGGTTTGAAAATCAGTTATTAACCGATGGGGGAAGCCTTCATAAGCCCTACCAAGTGGGTGGAAGGGATGATGATGTAATTTTACATTTCAAATCAATAAAATACTACCATTTCTCTACGAATCCTGAGGATAGTTGGAGTGTACAGACTGGTACGAACAGGAGAGCATGATATTATAAAACCAAAATTTTATACTATGAATCTACTTTCATTTGCAAGTGATTTCATGCTTTGATCGATTCTAGTTTGGAAGTTATCAAGGTTTTGGTCTAACTGTTTGGATTGTAGGCCCAAAACCAGGGTTTCAATTTGTTTTGAGTATTCTAGTCGATTCCACCATGGGAATCTGATGCCCCTTGGTGGAATTTAAGTTTTTTCTATGCACTTTAAGATTACGCATGCTAGATGTGGTAACTTGTAGGGGGGTGGGTTTTCCGTGATGCCCTAGGTGTACATCCTTATGTGTGCACCTACCAACGACTAAGTACAGTCAGCATAACTATTTTTTGGGGATTCACCAAGACCTCAAAATCATGATTTAGAGTCCTTATGTATGCCCTCACATGTCCCCATAATTTTTTTGGGCATTGGTTTAGAGGAAATAGCACTTGTAGTGCAATTATAGACCTAATTAGGCCTAATAGCTTGGTCTAGATTAGGTGGTTTCTCATTTATCCTTCATTTTCACATCTTGGTGCTTGGATATGATCCCTAAAGCCCAAAAGGGTATCTAAATCTCCAAATTTTCCAATACATTATATGGAAGTATTTTGGTCTAGGATTAAAATCTCTCTTAGGAAGAGCTACAAGCCTAGTTTGGAGTTTGTGAAGCAACTATGTTGTATGGGTTGCTTTTAGGTGAAAGAACCATTGGAACTAATTGAATAGTGTAACCACCTAATTTCGGTCTGTCGTAACTGTAGACCCTATTTGTCCTAAGTGTGATCATACCCTCGAGTTATGTCCAAACGACCCTGTTACTGCTTGGCATAATTCTTTTAATCAATTTAATGTCCTAGGTGATTTTTATCACTGATTTATATTTATCTACTATAGCCATA
>MU224350.1:1392579-1405957 GCA_018584345.1 Thuja plicata | reverse complement strand
AGGACTTCATTAATGAAGATTCCTTAAGCCCATGTCTCTCCCATGCCTCATTAATGCCTTGGGAATTAAAGGCTCTTACATATGCATTTATTGGGCCTCCAAGTTCATAAATGAACCTTGTCCCCCCTCTCTCTCCCATTCTTCTATAAATAGAAGCTTGTTTTGAGAGCAAATAAGCCTTCCATAGAGATAAAATTTGCATTGTTATGCTGCCATTTTCATGCTAAGATTATAATCTATTTCATTTCAATACTAATTGTTAGTTTTATTTCATCTTTCATAGTTTATATGCATGCTTGTTCCATCATTTAGTTTGCTTTCAACTAAATCCTTCATACTAGGTTGTATTGGTCACTGTTTCATCAACATATTCTGAGGGCTGATATGTTGGTGGTCATACTCCTCCTATGTTAGAAGGCAATAGATCAGTTTTAGAGGGTTTCATGTGTTTTTCATGTTTTCACTAACCCCATATTGCTAATATAATGATCTATTGATTGTTTGTGTACATTCCGACAGGTACCCATTTACACACGAACAAATAGGACCTAAATAGGTCCCACCTATGAGAATGGGTCACCAATGGCCCCTTAAGCCATTTTGGGAGTATTGCTAGAAGTTTGGGTCAAAGTGCTTGTGAAGCCATCCATGATAGAGGGTGTAATAGGACTGGTATAACCTAGTGATTAGGTTCCCCTTTTTTGTTTTAGGTTATGATAGCCTAACCAAGTCCTTTCCCACACTTGTGAGAAGTGTGATACACTTTGGCTTTCAATCCAGGAGTCTTGGGGGGTACATTGCCCCATTTTGGGTCATTTTGAGGCTTCCAATTGCCCACTTTGCATCACTCTCCTTGTTGAAATTTAAGTAATCTTGGAGGTCTCTCTGAATCGTTAGTAAGGTATTGTTTACTTCTTTTGTTAACCATGAAAGAAAGGTCTCAATCTTGTCCAAAGTTTTCCATTTGTGTCAAAAGGAATCTTGAATTGTCCAAATATGTGTGTCCAAGTTGTGGTGAGTAAATGTGATTGTTTGAAGTGATTGATTCCAGCGCCAGAGGGTTAGAATGCCCTGATAGTGAGTTGGGAACTATTGATAGGACTTTATGACCGGTTTGATCAATAGATGATAAGTTGTCACCTGGTACCGGGGTACCAGCCAACTTCACCTATAAAGGGATTTCGAGGGATAAATCCTCCGGGCCTTCAAGCACTTGAGAGTTGCGTCTCGACGATGCGGAGAGCTAAGTTGGGCAAGTAATTGTTTTTGTTCGGGGGGATAGTTTCTTTTTGACTCGTCTTCTCCAGGGATTTTGGTGATAGGTTGGGGTTTCCTACAAGTGCGTTAGATTTCCAAATAAACTTCAAAAGCTATGCTAGAGTTAGGAGTTTGTTACTTCTACTTATAGTTATGCGACATATTTCTGACATCAACAATGCTCTAATGAACTACAATAAATACTGAATGCATACAGAACCAGAATTTCATACATATTCAATAGAAATGGGAAATGAGATCATTCATCTAAGCTAAACATTAGAGAAAAGGACATTAGAAACATACAGCACAAAAGATTATTGCTAACTCAGAGATCAGAACACTAGCAACATCATTGCCAGAAATTGTTCTTCCTTCTTCATTAACGAAGTGTTCCAGCATCACTGATGTGTACATCAATGGATCCAAGGGAGCACCTAACTACTAATAACTACTAAGAACCACCAAGCATTGAGCTCTGCAACTTACTAAAAATGAAATTCTAATAGTATTGGACAACAAAATCATCAATTTCACCGACCCTTGGAATGAGGTCAGACTTATTATTTATGCACATAGTTTGCCCTAAAATTAACCTAATCTAAATACACACTCAGTATTAAAATACAATATCTAGTTGTTGGTACTACCTGCACCACTTACAATCACCTCGAAAAGAGCTGAGGTCTAACAAAATGGTAGAAGAAGACAAGAAGGGAAGTTGGGAGAATTGGCATCGAGAAGAGTGCCAGAGTGAGAATAGAAGAAATCTGATCTTCCCAGAGTTTGAGGCTACATGCCTCATCAATGCGAAATGTGGCTCACTATCTTCGATGCACCAGGTAGTTAATGTTGGAGCGACACCTTGGAAAAATCACCTATCATAGCCATCCCTCTGTCTGACATGCCTTATTAGGATCAACCACCTACTGACCCCCTTATTAACTCCTTGACAATGACCGGTCAACTCCGGGGGACCTGGACACAGGTCATTGAAAGAATACAAAACTTCAGATCTAGAATTCTAGAGTCTGGGAGCTTACACTCAAATAATAATAAATGTTCAAAAATGCACCCTGCTAGTGAAAATCTCCAGAATCCAGAGAACTTTATTGTCCTTTGTTGTTTTTGAATGCCTCCAAAATTTGGCGAATGTCCTCTCCATCTATGTCCTTTATACTTTCCCACCGGTCGCAGATAATTTTGAACTTCTCTTCAATATCTCTGGCCCTATCCCAGAATTATTTGACTATCTTTACTGATTCGTGTGCCCAGAGCATCATATTAGATATTCTTGACAATTTTCCTCCTTCAAAGTCTCCGACAGACTGATACCGGGACTCCATTAACTCATCAAATTTACTAAAGGACATAATCCTCTAGGGCACAAGTCCTGGTGATGAAGGGATCAACTTGTGAAACCCTTCCAATGAATGCTTTATATAGGTCCAAAGGATACCAGACCGTCATTGTCTTCTCTCTTAGGGTCATAACCAGTTGCTTTCTTACCTTAATTTTGAGGCCAAGTCTGGACTGTTGGGTCTAGAGGAATTCAAAGGATTCCTCTCCTAAAATCCTTGCCTCTATGATGGTTTCTTCTCTGGAGTTTATGACTTCTTCTAATACGGTCCTCCACTCCTCATACTTTTCTATGTTTCCCTCCCATAGGATGATGACACTATTTACCTGGCTCAGGAGATTATTGACCAGATAAAGGTCTGAGAGTGACGCCTCTAAGAATTTCCTTATGGCCTTGATCTTCTTTGCGATCCACCCATCTACATCCTGTGCCTTCTTTTTCATGGCCTCAAGAGCATCCATGTCACCCTGCGGAAGCGATGGTCCGGAGGTGGAGGCTTCTAGATGGATTTCATCTAGTGACTATGTAAGTTCTACAAGAAGCCTGAGAAGGTTTTCATTCTTCTCTCTTTCCTCCTTTAGCTTCTATGCCTGTTTATCATACCAGGCCTCGACTACCCGAGTTGCCTCTCTTAATAGGTCCAACTCACCTTGTTTATCTCTCCTCCCTAGAGCCACCTCTATGATTACATAGTCTTTAACCCTTGTTGTTGCCGCATCTGTATATGGGGGAGGTGTTGCAATTATTACAATTGTGCTCCTCCTAGACCATTCTGTAGGGTATGGATAGTCTGGGCCTTCTTGGGATTTTTAGCCTCTGCATTTTGGGCCATCATCTCGGCCAAGGAGAGGGGAACACCTATCGTCATCAGGGACTTTCTTTTTCTAGATGCTACCAGCCATTGTGGTAGCTGGGGCAGTTTTGTTGCTAAGGCCTGAGTGTTGGGACCTCCTTTGGAGTCTGGAAGTACATTCCCAGTATTCATGGTTACATTAGGTTCCTTTTCCTTTTCATGTTCCCCAGAGGCCTTGGTGTCTTCCGCCCTGGTGGCGTCTTCATCTGCGATGTCATGGACCCGATCTTCGTCGATACCAGCATCATTTGTACCATTGGGGTTTCCCCTTTATTTCTCAACATTTGTGGTTTCTGTCTCCACACTATCGAGGTCATCGCTCTCATCTTGTTGTTGTTGTTGATCTTTGGCGTCATTCACCGGGACATCCTTCTCCTTGGGAACATCTTTCGGAGGAGGCGAAGGTGTCTGGCCAATTTTTGACTATTGGGTTATTGAGACCACCTCGCTGAATGTCGTACTCTGGGGCACTTGACTACCCAGATTTTCTGAAGGTGTTTGGAGCATGACGGTTGGGGGTACAGTTGATCATGTAGGTCTGGTTTCCCTAGTCATCAGTTTCTCATTAGTTGCTTGCCTTGAACCTATCTCGGTCCCCTGGACTGGTGTTTCTTTGACATCTTGTGAATCCTTTTGTACTTCTTGTTCTAACTCTTTTTCAGGTTTCTAGACCTCTTGTTCTAGGATCACCTCCTTTTCTGGTGTCTCCCCTTCATTGGGGATTATTTCCACTTCCTGTGCAGCTATTTCTTCTACCGCCTTCCCTATCTCCCCCTGAAAGTTCATGAGTTCATCTGTCCTGAAAAGGTCATCACAATCATCGTGTGGAGGGGAGGTCTCTTGAAGATATTTTGGTTTGGGAGATTCTAAACTAACTTCCACCAGGGGAACGTTGGGCATGTCGGGGCCTGCATCTGTGCTCAGGGGATTGTCTACCCTCTACTTCTTCTTTCATTGCAATGGGGCCCTGACATCCAGAATGTTTGCAAACTCCACCTTAGTGAATGTATGTCAGCTCATGAGAGCTTCTAATGAAGGGGATCATGTTGGGTGGGCAGATCCCACTATGGTAACTAGGAGACCACGGGTGAGATGGGCGCTAAAATTTTGGCTTATCTATTTGGACACCTCTAGCTACTCATGGATTTTCTCCAATACGGGGAGTGGACCCTGGGAAGTAACTTGGGTCAGGGTGCTTTCTTTCTCCTTCCCCTTGTCTTTGCTTGGTTCTACGGCTTTGAAGGCCGAAGTAGACCCCCGCAAGATTGGAACCTTATGAGTGCTCCTCTTGCATACCTGCTCAAAATACTTGTGGTTGTTCTTGATGATGTTGTGGCTTACATCCTCAATTGTTAAATTCTCTGGGGTTCCCCAATCCACCAGAGGGAGATCAAACTTGTCAATCCCTTGACCCTTGTATGTTGGGTCTTCCAAAGACCAATCATCTGAAAAAATCTTTCGGGAAGCCCTGAAGGCTGAGGGCCTTCATCATGCCTTTTGACATCTGTGAGTGCTGCTAAGCCTGAAGATCAAAACCATCCTGACAATCCACCCAGAAATATTCAATGTGAGCTTTATGCGGTGTGGATGCCCAAGGCAGTGCCTCTCTTATTTTATCGATCAGGTCAAAATTGTTTCTGGTAAGGTGGAATTCCGTCAGTCCCAGACTCTTTAGTTCATTATCGGCTTCCTTAGCCGCTATGAGACTGCAAGAATAGTTCCCGTATATGATTGAGTAAAGAATAGATGTAACCTTCTTCAAGGCAAAGAATGTGTGGAGTTCCAGGATTTTCCTGTAGAACTCCAAAAGAATGATCCTATCCCCGCAATGCCTGGGGAGTAGGTAGGGTTTCCTGGAGAAGCCAGTCGCCCGAATATAAGTGTGTTGTTGAAAATGAATGAAATAATTGTCATAAGTGCTTACTAAGGTTAGCACCTCTTGCGACAACTGATACTTGGAGTCTTGAGCAAGTGTCAAAATGTTATGGTAAATGAACGTGTCATTTACCTTACAAAAATGGGGGAAGTTGATTTCCCACTAAATCTAGGGATAATACTCCCATGGGACCAACTGGCCAGGCCCATTCCTGAGAACGCCCACTATCTGCAAACCCCAAAAAGTGGGTCTTTGTTGGGCTAGTGCCCATAATACATATGAGGTCATGTAGAACTTTGAATTCCAAAGGACATTCTTCAGCTGGAAGTCTACATGATTGTCTCCCAGTCAAAGGTCTTACTGTATGTGGTTATGTAGTAGAGGAAGTATTACATCCATGCTGAAAAGTCCCATGCATGGGGCTCCCTGAAGAGCCTGCACAAAAATATGATTCCCGCCTGTATACATTCTTTAAAGTCCCTGTGGGGAATCTCCAGCTTCATCTTCTTGTAGTCCCTTCTCGGGGACTTTAACTAGTGAGTATTGAGATGTTGTCAGGAAAGAGTGGGAATCTCTTCAAACTTCTTTAGTGACGCAGACTGGGAAATGACAATGGCTCCATTGAACTGGGGAATTCCCAGCCCTGAAGCAAAAGTGTCGGCATCCAGATTAACAATGGTCATCGGGTAGTGTAGTGGTAGAGGATCAGTAAGCAAAACCACTCGGGTGGGAGCATTGTAGTGTGTTTCCAATTGAAGGATCAGCTCTAGTGCTTGCACCGAGTAGGGGAAACATGAAACTTTGATGATGTCGAAGGTGGCCACATTCTTTTCCATATCATCTCTGGCAACCCTTTATTTGTACATTGTTTGGACCAGGCCCTACAATTTAGCCCATAGTTTGGGCTCTGTATCTGTGATCTCCTGTAGCTTAGAGTCCACTTTGGACCCCACGAGAACACCCTCCCTCAGGTATTTGGAGGTTAATGGGAGCTTGGCCAACATCTTCTCGGCCTTTTTCTTTGTGGCCGCCTGAGTGGAGGTAGTTGGAAGCTCCAGACTTCCAGGAGGAGTTGTTACTTCAGACATCTTGTTGGATAACTTGCAAGACTAGATAATCATCAATACATATAATATGATAAAAATAATTTTATGGACTCCGGGAGTTTCACCACCATCTCACACCTGTTTCAAAAATGTTAGTGTGCATCAAAATCCTGGAATATGATAGTTAATAATGATTGGATTATGATCGATCTCCAAAAGTTCCAGGATATTAGTCTAGGTGACAAAAATGGGATGAAGTCTCATGGACTTCATAGCACTCAGAGTTTGGAGAAACTAGCCATTATCCACATGACCGGGCAGCAAGCCGTACTTGGCTGACATGGGTGGTCATGTGGTCACGTGATAGACGACATAATGGCTCTTAATGGTGACAAGTGGGTTGACATGAGTGAAATGAATGCTAGATGGGGTATTTTTGAATGCTCACTCATGGGGAATTTAATCTTGTCATTAATGATAAAACAACATAGGAGAGAGAAAACCCCCATGGCTCAAATAGGCAAGGTGTCGAGTTTGAGCTAGGCGGACTCCATGCACGTGAGCTCCAAACTTGGGTCTTAACATGTAGAGCATGACAAGCTCACCATGGGAAGGGCTACTGAGATAATATACAGAACCAAAATGTATAGGGGAAGGCTGGAAAATGATGCAATTTATAGGAACTATCTACAATTAAGGACTACCTAAAATTTATAGCAAGGCTCCAACACCTTTACACAGGAACTTGCATGGATTAACAACATCTACATTATTATACATTATTTATAGGGCCGAGAACAATGTGAGGAAGGCAGAAAACCTTCTTGTAGAGCCATCCCACCAACGGGAGGCGACAATAAACTAGAAGGCAAAACAAAACCAAACGCAGACAAAACTGAAAGCAAGGAAACAAGCACAAGCAAAGCAAAGAAAAACCAAGAAGAGGAAAGTCGAAGGACCTATCTTACACCAGGAAATGTGGGAAGAGGAGCATAGAAGGGGCTCTGCAACTGAAAAATCTTTCATAGACCATGAAATGACCATGAACGCACCATTGTTAATCATTGTTTAAGCACTGTTGAGCACCAAGAGCAATTCGCACTTAATCATTGTTTAATCGCCTTAATCGCTCTGGGTAATTGTAATACCTCAAAATTGGCACCTTAAAATTCTAATCAATTTTGGTGCATTTTCTCATCATCGAAGTCCTATTGTACTAGGAAAATTCTCCTTCCTAATTGTCTTTAATTGACTTAGTCTCAAATGCAGAAAACCTAAATTTGCAAATCTTACACCATATTTAATTCCTAAATTTTCAAGATTTATTAGCTAAAAATCCCTATGATTAATTAATTTAATTCTAAAGTCCTGAGTGCTTTTAAATTAGATTAATCTCACCCCCTTTAGCTAATACACATCAAGGGAATTAAATATTATTTGGTTATTTGAATGGATTATCCTCACTTGAATTTAATAATTCAAACAAAATGAAAAGCCACCCATGTGGCAATAATTCATTCATTTAATTAAATAATTTCTCCATATTTTGTCTCACCTTCCTCCATGGAGATGAGGAGTCAGCTATTTCTTCCCAAGAAACTCTTCATCCTCTCTTCAGGCTTTTCTATGTTATGGATCTCCTTTTCTTCATTTGAGAGGAGCAATTTTTTAGAGTATCAAAACTATAGCGAATTATTGTCTCGATTCTCTCATATTTTCAAGCTTTCATTGCATATTTAGTGTAATTTCATGTAGCTTAATGGCATTCTTCATCTTAATTTAGTTTGTTTACTTATCAAATAGCTTAATTATGTTATCTTTTTCAAATTTCTTAGCTTAAAATCTGCATCTTCATTCCTAGATTACAATTGCATCTCTCATATAGAATAATCTCATTTATATTTTCAAAGATTTCAAATCCTCCATTTTAGCAATGGTCTATGGTTGTTGGCTCTCATTTAGAGAGTTATTAAACACCCCAACTAAATAGGAGGCAACAGGTTGATTCAATCGATATTGTGGAATTTGTAATTCATGTTCATCTTCGCAATTCAACGATTGAGCAATGACTATGTTGTGTTGTGGCTGATTTAGAGGTCAACATTCAGACACATATAGTAATTCTATTCACGATAAACATGAAAGTGATAGGTAAATCCCTTTTTATACCACTAAGGTAAAAATGTGTTGCTTCTTTCCGCGAACCCTGAGAAAGGCAAAACCTCCAGACTCCAGGCCCAGGGATTCCGTGTAACCGCACCCTCTAACAAAAGAGGAAGTGGTGATAGAAAATCCTAGAGTCTAGAAATTTGACTAAAACAAATAGCATAGACACTCTGAGACCAGGCCCTAGAGGAAGGAGAACCCAAAATAAAAGAAAATGACCCTTGCGGAGGCAAAGGCCAGAGGAAAACAAAAGGAAAAGAAAATAAGGCAAAAAAAAGGGGGGGACCCAACATTTTGCCCAGAAAATGTAGGGATGGGTATGCAGGGCATAACAAATGGTGATTCACTCGGATGAATGCCTTGGTGGATTTGAGAACTTCAAAGTCTTTGGTTAGCAAAACCGGAACTAACCTTTACCTAGAGTATTCTTCTTGCAAGGCGTGAGGTGTTTTAGAAAATCCAACTCGTCAATGATTCAATCTTTCGGTCCTTCATCAGTTGTGAGGTGTGTGCTTTGAAATAAAATCAAGCTAAGTATTCCTAGGAGAAGTAGAGAGGAGACACTAAATACATCAGGCCAAAATCATTATATCCTGCACGATCCCCCAGATCCCTAAATTCTCTATTCTTTAGTATTCTTTCTTTTCTTTTATTTTCTTTTATAGATGGGAAGGTGGTACTTCTTTCACTGTGAATCTTAAGCTTAGCTAATTTTTATGGTGTTACTTCTTTCACCTTGCTATCTATTTTAAATTTCTGAGTAGGAGAGATGTTTCAGACCTGGGATATTTTTATGATTTTCAAATTTGGCCAACAACTAGTGTAGCCGATCTACTCTCAACAACCATGCGATTACTTATTGCTTAGATTTTCTGTTAACCAATGTCCAGACTGTCAAGATATGAATTTGATGAAGACTACCCATAACCTTTTTCCATACTTGCAAAATAACTCTAGAGTGTGGATCAATTCCACTAGGCTAACAATAGATTATGGACAAATCGAAGTGAACAAGGTACCATTCCAGGGACTAGATGTCATGCGAAGCGTACCTATCTACAAGAAGAGGACAACACGTTGGGAACCCAGAAAACAAAGAAAAAAAGGCAAAGAAAAGAAATGAGGCAGTCCTGGAGGACTGTCAACAACTATTTACAGGGACAAGGCACTCCCAAGGAGCACCGAGGAAGATATTTACAAGAAAGAACCTTACATATGATACAACTTAGGGAAAACTTACCACCTACCTCATTCAAAGTAGTGTTTAAGGAACAGCCCATTGACAAGCAATGGGATAGCTTCACCAGTCATGGTACTAAGCTGATAAGTATTTGTCCTGTAGATCTCAGAAATTAGATATGGTCTGAGCCAGAGCCTTTGAAATTTGGTGTGCTTTCCTTTCGTTTCCTGGGCCTTGTCCCACAGGAGGACTAGGTCCAAAATCTAAAATGCCTTATATTGGGCTCTTTGTTCAAACAATTGCTTTACAACTGCTTGATGACACGCAAAATGTTGTAGTGTTGCATCCCTTTGTTCCTCATTCTCACCAGGTTCAAGAGCCGAACTTCCACAATGTTGTCACAGTTGTTAAATTCTTGTATAAACTGTAAAACCATGATCTGTAAGTTGATGGGGAATACTAGATTTTGGTCGTAAACTAGATGAAATGGGGAAGTCCCTAGGTCTGCCTTGATTCTGATATGGTCCGCCTAGAGGGTGAACCTAAGATTTTGATGCCAGTCCTGGGGATTTTGTTCTAACAAATGTTTGATCACTTCTAATAGATTTTTATTGGTTGATTCAGCCACACCTTTCCCTGGGGGTAATAGTTGTTGGAGAACTTTAAGGTGATCTTCCTCTCATAGGTCCATTCAAGTAGCTTCACTAAAGAAAATTCTAGACCATTGTCATACACTATAGAAAAAGGAATTTCAAATCTGGTGACTATGTTTTCTTTTAGGAATTTGATAACTACATTTGTCATGTTGTTCTTACATGGTATTGCCTCAGACTATCAGGTGCAGTAACCAGTCAGAGTCAAGATGTACCAGTGGTTGGCAGATGAGTTGGGGTTGATTTCCCTAATAAAATTGAATGCCCATTGGGAAAAAGGTCTAACTTCAAAGATCGGTTGCAATGGCATGGCCGGGTTTCACTCACGGTGGGTTATGGTTTGGCAAGTGTGGCACTTCCTCACGTGAGTGTAGACATATTTGAAGATGAAGGACCAATAATATCCAGCCTAGAGAATCTGGTGAGTGGTGGCATCAGCTGATCCATGCCCAATCCCAAACTGCCCGTGAAATTCTTCAATCATTTTAGCAGCTTGGTCCCTATCTATGCACCGGAGGTAAACTCCCTCATAGTTCCTGTGGAAAAGTGTTCCATTTTTTATCATGAAATGTGCACTTTTCAGTCGCAGGGCACGATATTTGTTTGGGAGAAGCCCCTCTGGGCATCTTTTGTTAAGCACTAGGTGCGCCAGATCGATATACCATGGATCTTGGGTGACAGACTCCACAGTCTAAGTTTGGCATTCAATGTTTGAAGTTACTTCTGCCATCGCTCTACATAGTCCCTAGCCTCGGACTATCTTCATTGGTTGCATTTCTAAATCATATTCTTGGAGGATGGCCATCCATTTCCCCTGGCGTTCACCCAATTCACTTTGCAGTAGCAAAGATTTAACTACCTGGTCTGGAATGATGGCATGCACTTTGCTCCGGAGAATATAGTGCCAGAATTTCTTCACGGCCCAAACTAGAGCAAAAGCCTTCTTTTCCAAAGGAGAATATCAGACTTCAACATTCTTGAAGGGGGGGATCATAAAATCAATGGGTTATTCCTCCCCTTCAACCTTCTGGGTTAGGACTACAGCTATAGAATGCGGTGAAGCAAAGGAGTATATGTGGAATGGGAGGGAATTGTCCAGACTTGCCAGAACTGGTGCCTCCACTATGGTTTGCTTGATTTGGTAAAATGCTTGCTTTGCTTTAGGGCTCCACTCAATATTTGTGTCTTTCTTCATCATGTCATTGAGTGGCTTAACTATCTCGGCAAATCCAGTGATGAACCGCCAGACAAAGTTTATCTTTCTGAAGAAAGATCTCATTTCTTTCTTACTATCGAGCATTTGAGGTTCAGCAGTGCTTCATTTCTCTCAGGGTCAATGGATATACCCTTCTTAGAGACAATATGCCTAAGCAAATTCCCTTTAGTGACCCTAAATATGCACTTCTTGGGGTTGAGGGAGATTTCATACCAGTGACATCTCTCGCAAATCTGTGTGAGGTGGGCAGAGTGATCACGCCTGTCCCAGGAAAATACTATCAAATCATTTATATAGATGATTATGCACTTGTTTACTAGGCCCTCAAATGCAATGTCCAAATCCTTTTGAAATGTTTCCCCAGCATTGATGAGGCCAAAGGTAATTCTCTAATATGAAAACGTTCCCCACTTGGTGGTGAATGTCATTTTATCTCTTTCCTCGTACTTAACCATGACCTGGTTATATCTGGTTTATCCATCCAGGAAAGACATCATTTGGGAACCGTTAATGATTTGTAGCACCTCATCTAATGAGGAAAGAAAATGATTGTCCTTCTTGGATGCCTTGTTCAAGTTGCAAAAATCTACACAGAGGCGGATCTCGCCATTTTTATTTCACACGAGGACGAGGTTAGCAACCCATGTTGTGTGCCAGATGGGAAAGATAATCTGGGTTGATAGCAATTTATGAACCTCTTGATGAATTAGAGGCTCAATCAATGGGTTTACCGACCTCTACTTCTGTCAGAACGGCTTAGCATCTGGTTTTAGTGGGATAGTATGAGTCATGTGTTGGAGATTTGCTTCTGTGCAAATAGTTGATTGTATGTTTGCCATTGATGACAACATATAATATACAACGGTGTCCTATATGCAATTATCAGTACATATGTTTTGGAGCTATGCGTGTTTATTTCTATGGTGTATACATGTTCTAGATGTGTGTGTGTATTTGGGTACCTGATGAAAACAACACAAACACTCAATAGGTCATTGCATTAGTCCAAATGGTTAGATAAAACATCAAAACCACTAATATCGACCTATTGCCTTCTAACTAGAAAGAGTGTGATTAGTTGCATATTAGCCCTCAGAATATGCTACAAATCAGTGATATATACTATTCTAATATGAAGGATTTAATTCAAAATTAAGCTAAAAATATGATAAAGCATGTATTCTAGCTCTAAAAGATGAAACTAAAACAATGCAAAAGCATGGAATAATGAGTGGAATGTGAATCTAGGATGAATCCAATAGCATAACAATGTAATTTAGAACTAATGTGAAGGCTCCTTTGCTCTCAAAATAGGCTTCTATTTATAGAAGAATGGGAGAGAGAGAGGGGGGACAAGGTTCATTTATGAATTAGAAGACTCATAAATGAAGATGTAAGAGCCATTAATGCCCAAGGCATTAATAAGGCATGTGAGAGACATAGGCTTAAGGCATCTTCATTAATAAGGCATTAATGAAAGCCTTAAAGAGGCAAGGGAGGATGTAAGAGGATGGCTTGAGAAAGTGGACCTTAAGGAAGTCAAGCTTGAGAAAGTGGACTTTCTCAAGTGGGTTGAGTTGCTAAGCATTCCTTAATAGAATGTGACAACATTAGGAGGTGGGTTAAGACTAGAATTAGGATTACGATTAGATTAGTATGGGTGAATGGGTTGAGAAGGGTTAGAACCCAGGGTAGAAGTGGTTGAGATAGGTTAGGTTGGGGTTTAGGGGAATATTAATAAATGAAATAAACTTATTTAATTCATTTAGAA
>MU224350.1:1368466-1378689 GCA_018584345.1 Thuja plicata | reverse complement strand
TATGCCAAGCAGTAATAGGGTCGTTTGGACATAATCGAGGGTATGATCACACTTAGGGAAAATAGGGTCCATAGTTGGAACAGACCAAATTTAGGTGGTTACATTTGCCCCTCTTTGAATTGATGTGGGAGTAGCGCATTGATTCAAAGAATTTTTTATTTATTTTGACTTTAAAAATGTTGAGAATTATGTTCTTGGTTGTCGACCAAAATGTTGATGAGATCAGTCTCACACTTGATCGAACCAAACTAATAGAATTGATTTTGAACTTGGTTGTCATCCAAAGATCAATAAAAGATTTTAAAGATATCAATTCTGAACTTGGTTGTCGTCAAAAAATTGATAATATTGATTCTGAGCTTGGTTGTCATCCAAAAGATAGTATGAAGCTGCCAGGAGCTTAATAAAAATCTTTTAAAATAAGGAAACAAAAGATATCCAGCTTATGAGAACCAAAGCTTTCTATCCAACAGTTCCAACTTTAGTCAAGGAAACTGTTATGCCCCTAGTTTGTTTGATAGTGAGGTCATTTTGATGTTGTTTCAAGCAAAAATTTAATTTGATGATAGTGTGATCATGCCCCCTCGAGAATGAAATTGAAGGAAAAGAAATAAAGCCCTCAGTTGCAAAGAACATAACACTTGCAGGAAGTGACAGGGCCAGAAAGAGTGGAGTAGAAGATGGCGTGTTTAAAAATAAACACACAATGACCAAGTTAATTATGCAAAAAATATGAGTGATAAAGCTGATAAAATGATGTTTAGATCAAGATGTATGATGAAATGTGCAGTATTGACCATGGTTGGGAACAAATGAAGCAAATTCGCAATTTTTGAAACTGTCACAAAAATGACACTGTGCTACTGAAAACGTCATAGACACCTTCAATTTGGTTCTCGATTGAGGAAAAAGAGAACACAAACAATCTTGTAGTTGTCCAAGATGAGTTTGGGAAACCCTAAATGTCTCAAAAGACCCATATAAGCCTCCAAATTGACCATTTCACTATTCATTTTCACTTTAAGCTATAGCAAATCAGAGAGCTCTATAGAGAAAATGGTGGTCCACATGAGGAAACATCGAGTCGAGATGAGCCGCAGACACCAGCGACCAGCCAACTACCCACCGCCGGTAAGTACCCGATAAACTACCCTGTGAATTTTGCATTTTAAAATTTTATGCATTTTTGTGTGTTTTAGAAGCATTTGAAGTTAGGATCACATTCGGGATTCCAGATCGCATCCTGCTAAATGCGCATCACATCCGATTTATCCCAGATCGTATCCAGTTTTTCCTGGATTCTGCGTCACATCTAGGTTTTCCCAGATCGCATCTAGTTCTTGAGATTTTGCTTTGTTTTGAGCTAGAACCCATCAGGGGATCGTATCCTCTATACTTGGGATCATACCCCACATTTAAGATCGCATCCCATTTTTCTGGGATCGCATCCTGTATACACAATCGCATCATGTATGTCCAAGATCGCATCTGGTAGAAGACTTAGGTTTTTAATTTGCTTTGGTCTATTTGCGTCTTGCGAACTTGGAATAACTTAGCAGAGTAGGAATTTTCCCCTTGTTGTAGATAGAATGCTGATGTTTTACGGTGTTGTCAAAAATCAGGCCTAGTTTGAGGTAGTCGCCTTTCATGGCACTTATCCTACGGGAGTGCTTGCATTGTCTAGCCGACTGTTAGATGATGAGAAGACCACCATGATCTAATGTGGATTACAGTCATTGATAGGTTTACCTGAGATCAGGGTAAACCGAGGGTTGTTGACTGCTTTGGCTAAGAGGTGTCATTTAGAGCACAACACCTTCCACTTACCTACAGTCGAGATTACAGTGACTCCAGAGGATGTCTGGAGGATACTCTGCATACCCATGGTTGGACATGAGGTATTTTTTGAGTCTAGAGCTGGCGTTGTGATCGGTATGGCATGGAGATTCTTTCAGGATGATACCATTGACTGCAAATACTTATCATGGGATTATATGGTCGATCACTATGATCGATTAGCTGTGTACTTGGCCGGATTGGTAGGCAGCATCCTTATGCCAAATAGAGGTCAGCATGGTTTCTTGGTGGGCTGGGTGAGTATGGTGGAGTAGATGATCATCCACCGTTTATGGTTTGCCTGGGGGAGCTGTATACTAGCTCACATATACTGAGAGCTCCACGAGATTGTATATCACCACACCAACAGTATGACTGTGGGGATCCTCATTCTTCAGATTTGGGACTGGGAGCACATCCCTGTGACACAGCCGATTATTGATAGGCAGAGGGCACCTGAGCAGTCATATGTGTATATGTATGCAGGTCTCTTACAGCAGCCCCACCTAGGAAAGGTTGAGTATTGGCATCGATTATTTGACGATATGACAGAGGTCATGTGGCGACCATACCTAGACTGAAAGGTATGGACTTCTTATGCATAGCAGGTTCCTTTCTTGTGTTAGAGTAGATATCTGATCGGCCACACTAGATATATTATTGAGCGCTTCTTGATCACTAAAGTTCTGAGGCAGTATGGCCGACGACAGGTCCGCATAGAGGATGTGGCAGTTTATGCTCGTATCAGGGATGAGGTAGCTGATTGGGGTGCACAGCTAACATATGAGACTACCTCATAGGAGATATGAGACATGGTGGAAATAGACTGGGACCCTCACCCAGATGTTGGAGTGCCAGATGGGTACGCTGCAGAGATGCTTCAGTATCCTTTTCCATGATTTACAGTGCCAAAGGAGATTATTCCTCGTATAGAGGAGCCATTGGATTATGATCCTGAGGACCGACCTGTCACGGGGAGAGGAGGTAGAGACAGGGCTCCTGGGAGACATGGGGGTCGTGATGGTGGTAGAGATGGTGGCAGAGATGGCAGGCATCCTCCCACAGATGATAGACATGATGGTGATGACAGGGGTGGCAGTGGAGAGGCAGTTGATCTAGGTGTTGCCAATGGTAGTGGGCAGAGACGACAGAGATATAGATTTGTGGCCCCACAGAGAGATACTGGCCCTCTACTTACTCCAGAGCAGCAGAGACAATAGAGACAGAGAGTGCAGGAGCAGGATCCCGGTAGAGATGGGGACCCTCTATGAAGGTGTGAGTAGGAGAGAGAACAACTTTGAGACTAGATCATAGCCTTGGAGGCTAGGGTTACCACTGCTAATGCTCTTTTAGCAGACAAGGACAGACAGCTTGAGTGGTTGAGAGCCGAGAGGGATACACAGGTAGCTATGCTCAGAGCAGAGAGAGATGCCCAGGCCCGAACAACAGTCCATCAGGGACAGAGGGCCACATATTATTATGCCTTGTATCATGCAGTAGTGCTAGAGGGTCAGAGAGCACCTTCCTTTTTGCATGTAGCTCAGTAGTCAGAGGGGGCCATTCTGCCTCCAGCAGCTCCATTCATGCCACCTCCTCCTCCTCCTCCTGACCAGGGAGAGGGGGTGGGCCAGAGTTGATTTTGTTGTATCTTTTTGTTCATTTTGAGATCATGCATGTAGATCTACATCCTGCCAAGATCCCCTCTTTTGTATATTACATTTATTTGTACATATATCTTATTCTCTTTTTGGCGTACTAATACTCTTTATGCTCACTGATATATTGTATACTTTCTGATACACTTTATGCTTTGATTTGTACCATGTTGACATATATCTGATGCAGTTTCTTGATTCTGACATGTTTTGTGTGATAAATGTATCCGTTTTGCTTTTCATAGCCATGGTAAATGTATCTTTTGCACATGTGATGATATCTTGATCTCGTGATGAGTTAGTTCATAGATGATAACATCATTTCATAATGTAGATGTGATGAGTATATTACTGATATTAATATGTTACAAATGATATCTATGTGAAAATGCAAATGTATGTTTCTTTGTTTTTCCAGTTATACAAAATTGATGTATGGATGCACTTAGGATGTAGAAAGAAAAATGCAATACATGGATGCTTTATTTTTGTATTTTCCAATTTTGTGTTTCCAAATGAATGAAAAATGTATGCTATGGATGATATCAGTAATATAAATGGTGTAATTAACTTAATAGTTTAGAAGAAGATAGAAACCATGTTTGAGCTTAAATTTCCTTATGTTGTTTATTACTGTTGACAAAATGCATCAGGCAATCTCTAAATGCAGCTATATGAAGACTCTTAGGACCTGTCACTAATTTAGAAAATTTGAAACATTTTTATCATCATTGGGCACTTTTGGAATGGACACCACCTGATAGTACAACCATTACTAATACCCACTGATATTATGATAATATGAGTACTATATTTTATTGAAATGTCAGAAATAGACTTAGGTATCAAGGCATAGAAGCCAAGATAACAAAATAGTCACCTTCCTTTTAATATACCAGAGTCTGAGTAAGACAAGATATTGGACCCGCAATGACCTTGAAAATTCATATCCTTGGGTACATTATGATTCGTATACCTTAGCGAGAATCTGGATCAGAAAATAGACAAGGAAATTGTGTCAAAACTCATCGTAGTTTACACATAACAAAGATCGAGATATATGCGGCTATCAACCCATAGTAGAAGCTCTTATCATAAACATCTAAGTTAGGTGAAATTTATAAGATCATATGAAACAATCACCATAGATAGAAAATTCAGAAAATAGTATGCCCCCAATCCTTGCGACTCTGTCTTTGCGAAGACGTCATTGAGTAACTAAGAAGACATAACAAATCATCAATTGATAATCAAACAGATAAAATGTACAATTACTTAGATGCCCCTAGTTGAAAATATCATAAGAACATAAAAGAATCATAATCAAACCATGAGCAAACTATGTTTAAGTACTACTTGTTCCTTCATCCATCAAACACAGTAAAGATTCATCAATCAAAATATTAGCAATATGGTGTTCCATGTATGTGCCTTGATAGGATAATTCGTTCATGTTTGTGATCCAATACGGCTTTGTAGGAATGCTGGTGAGTGTTAATGTCATGTTCCATGTTTTGAAAAGATATTTTGGTTTTTGGGAAAGTGACATTGTGTTGCATGTGTCAAGAAACTTTGTGTTCATGAGGCAAACCATCCTAGAGAAACCTAGCAACCGTAACTAACTATGCCAACAAAGATGCCCCTAGTGCAGAATGACTTATTCCTAAGACGTAAAGATAGACAAATCCCAAGCGATGATAAGACAGTCATGTAGGAAAATGAAGTCAGCATAGGAGCATAGGCAAAATTATGACAGCGTAGCATCAGTAGTTCATTAATAGATGGAGCACAGAACACAAGTGACGCCTGATTGCCAGGTTTTCACCACTTGGCAAGATTCTTTTCCTTTCTTTTTGCTACCAAGATGCCTATTTTACTAGATGCTCATCAAGGCACTTTTCTCTTTTTCAATTTTTTTGCTATTTTTGCTTTTTTGAATGTTTTTGTAGTACCAAGGTGCCTATTTACCAGGTTTTCACCAAGGATAACCATTTTGTAGGACTTTTTTCACTATTTTTGGATTTATTTAGCACCAAGTTTCTAAATGTTTTTAGTATTTTGTAAGAAATTTTTGCTGTACAGGCTCTGCTAGCCGAACATTAAGCGTAGAACCGCTTCAAATGTAGAGTGTTCATAGGATTTGGAAGAATGTCTCCCTCAGGTGTAGCTAATTGATAAGCTCCAATCCCAAAAGTAGCAGTTATAATATAAGGTCGCAGCCAGGTAGGTTCAAACTTTCCTTTCTGCTCTCCGTTGGGCTGGTTCTTAGGATTCTCTTCTAGGACAAGGTCTCCCACCTCAAACTTGCGTGGTTTGACCTTCTTTTTGTAACCTTTGGACATTCTTGCTTGGTATGCTTTGAGGTGATCGAACGCTTGTTGTCTGAGCTCATCTAGTAGGTCCAGAGAATTTATCCTATCTATGCGATACTGCTCATCAGTAACCAGTCCTTGTAAAGATATTCACAAAGATGGGATTTCAACCTCAATAGGTAGTACTGCTTCAGCGCCATAGACTAGAGAAAATGGCATGGCTCCAGTTGGTGTTCTGATGCTTGTTATGTAGGCCCATAGTGCCAGATTTAGTTGTAGATGCCAGTCTCAGCCAGACTTACAGTTCGGTGTAAGATCTTTAGAATGTTGTTCTTTGATGCCTCAGACTGCCCATTACCTTGAGGCTAATAGATTGAGGAGCAATGTTGAGTAATATGGAACTGTTCACAGAGGTCATCAATGTCTTAGCTTTTAAATTGCCCCCCATTGTCTGTCACAATTGAAGAGGGTATCCCGTATCTACAAATAATCTAGTTCAGAATGAACATAGCCACCTATTTGCCAATGGCTTTAATTAGCGACATGGCCTTGACCCACTTTGTGAAATACTTATTGGTTGTAATGATGAACTTGTGTCCATTTGAAGAGTTGGGATATATTTGTCCAACCAAGTCAAAGGTGCATTGCTGAAATGGCTAATGTGTTATGAAAGGTATCAGTTGTCTGGCAGGAGCATGGATGAGGTTTCCATGTGTCCAGCATTTAAGACATGCTTTTGAAAATTGAATAGCATCCTTCTCCATGGTAGGCCAATAATAGCCTACTCTAAGCAGTTTTTTAGCTAATGAAAAGTCATTTGAGTGTGATCCACATACACCTTCGTGGATGTCTTTTAAGGCTAGATCAGACTCTTCGAGTTCTAAACACCGAAGAAGTGTACCATCGAGAATACGTTGATATAGGTTGTTAGTTATGAGGACATAATGCGATGTCCTAATCAGGGATCTTTTCTCATTTCTAGATAGATTGGCGGGAATGGCTTGGTCAGAAAGGTAGGCAATAATATTGGCATATCGAGATTGATCTGGGGTATTTAAAACACATATTACCTAGTATGCCAGATTGGAAAAGGCGGGATAGGCTATTTCTTCCACCAAAAAGTCATAGCGGAATTGATGCTCCTCTAGTTGTAACATGGATGCCAAGGTAGCCATAGCATTTGCAGCTTTATTCTCTAATCTTGGTATTTGCTGGAAGGTGACGAAGACAAAGTATTTCTTCAAATCATCAACTAGTTTCTTGTAGGGCATCAACTTTTCATCTCTTGTTTGATATTCTCCATTGATTTGATTGATAACTAGTTGGGAGTCACCATATATGTGTAACTCAATGATCTTCCATTCCATGGCAACCTTGAGGCCATTGACCAATGCTTCATATTCTGAGATATTGTTGGTGCATGCAAACATTAATTTGTAAGATTTGGGAATCTTATATCCTTTTGGAGTGATGAAGAGAACCCCTACTCCAGATCCTTGTTGAGTAAATGAACCGTCAAAGTACATCTTCCATGGATGTTCGGTGAGGTGCATGATTATTTTGTCAAGAAATTCAATTAGTAATGGTGCATCATCCTAAATTGGTGAATTAGCCAATTTATCTGCATGTACCTGTCCTTTGATAGCTCTTCGTTCAACATAATCAATGTCAAACTCACTTAGAATGAGGACCCATTTTGCCAAACGGCCTGTTAATGATGTTTTTCTTAGCAGATACTTGAGAGGATCGATCTTAGCAATGAGCTTGACTATATAAGAGAGCATGTAGTATCCCAATTTTTGTGATGCAAAGACGACTGCTAAGCATGCTTTCTCAATAATGCTATAATTGAGCTCATAAGTGACTAGAGTTCTACTAATGTAGTAGATAGCTCACTCTTTTTTTGTTTCATCCTCTTGTGCTTGTAATACTCCTAGGGATGTAGTTGTAGCTGAAATGTATAGGAGTAAGGGATTTCCATCAATAGGAGCCATAAGAATAGGTGGAGCAGCCAGGTACCCCTTTAATTCTCTGAAGTTGGCTTCACAGTGTTCATCCCATTTGAACGCAACCCCTTTATGTAGTAGATTAGTAAAGGGTTGTGCCTTATCTGCAAGTTGAGACATAAATCTCCTAATAGACTGGAGTCTCCCTTGTAGTGTACTCATTTGACTGATATTATGTGGAGGAGTCATCTCTAGAATAGCTTTTACCTTTGTTGGATCTACCTCAATTCCATTTGTTGATACTATGAATCCTAGGAGCTTGCCTGATTGGACCCCAAAGGCACATTTCTTGGGATTGAGCCTGAGTTGGAACTGTTCCATTCGATCCAATATCTTTCCTAAATCAACAATATGAGTACCTCTTTCTTTGGATTTAGCCAGTGTGTCATCGACATAGTCCTCCATGTTTTTGTGCATCATGTCATGGAATATTGTTATCATAGCTCTCTGTTATGTTGCTCTGGCATTCTTTAGCCCAAATGGCATGACGTTCTAGAAAAATGTGCCCCATGCACATGTGAATGGAGTTTTCTCTTGATCCTCAGGGGTGATCTTGATTTGATTATAACCTGAGAATCCATCCATTAATGAATACATTTGATAGCCAGTTGTAAGGTCTATGATCATGTCAATATTTGGTAGAGGGAAATCATCTTTCGAACATGCTTTGTTGAGGTCTTTGAAGTCCGTGCAGGTCCTAATAGATTTATCAGATTTAGAAACAGGGACCACATTGGATATCCATGCTGCATAGGCGATGACTCAAATAAATCCAGCTTTTAACAACTTTTCCAATTCTGCTTTCACCAATAATGCAACATGGGAATGCATTTTTCTGAGTTTTTATTTCACAGGCTTGATCCCAGGAGCTATAGATAAGCGGTGCATAATGAGATTGGGATCTAGCCCTGGCATATCAGTGTAGGACCAGGTGAAGTTGATCTTTTTCTCCTTCAGGAATTCTATGAATTGTAGCTTCTCCTCTTCTGATAGGGATTGTTCTAGATGAACTATCTAAGAATCTTCAACAGTGCCCAAGTTCACTAGCTATGTCGGTTCGATCAATACCAAAGATCTTTCCTGAAAGTGTTTCGGAAGGATATCAAGAATCTCATCCTTTGGCGCCTCTGAGAGGTTTTCACCATTGGATTCCTCTTTTTTCTTTACTATTTTGGGATCTGATACTGCCACAGAGTGGTTTTCACCATCAGTTCACTTTTTCTTTTTATTTTTCAATTTGTGACTAAGAAACTTGATATCCTCCTGTGACATGTTCTTGCTCCTTGTATTGGTGGAAGAAGGGTGAGGTTCACAAGCATTAAGGTAACAAGCTACAGAGTGGTCATTGGGAAAGTTGAGGATAGGGGTAGGATCTATTTTGGTCCAACCAATGAGGTCAGGAAGTACTAATGTTAGGGAGTCAGATTTTGGGAAGGACAGCATCGTGTTAGCATCAAAACTGTTAACCAACATCACACGGTCTGTTAAGTTAATATCTTCGATGTTTAGATCAATAAGAGTAAGATCATTGATAAAAGGATTTTTGTCAGTTATATATGGATCGAACTCTAGTGACTCGTTAGTAGATATCTCATCATCATCTCTTTGTAAAAGGAGGCTTCTTGCTTGTAGCCTATGAAATTTTTCTAGGGTTATGTATTCACCAGTGTCTCTATCAATGATTGGAGGAACTCTTCTTCTGCTTCAAGAGGATTAGTGTCATTGAAAGGAATGTCTGGTCATTTACTAGGAGCTAAGGAAGCTGCAAACATGTGAATTGTTTCTATCCCAATTTCCTCGGAGGCAATAGATAGTCGATCCCACTCATAGTCATGAGAGTCTGTGATATCATCATCAGATCTATCCAAATATTTAGCAATGTTTATTTGATGGAATCGATTAGCGGCTTGCAGATCAAAGTGAGGTAGATTGAGAACATGTGTAATGGTGACCAATTGCCCCGAGTTGGGATGTAAATTCTGTGGTCGGGGTTCCTCTTGAGTGATTGTAGCTATGGTGTCTATAACATTATAATTAATTATAATTAATTATATTTGTTATATTCTTCTATTTATTTAATTAAATTTATTTAATTAAATACGATTCATGCTCCTAAGTATTTTAATTTAATTTAAATACTATCCCTTTTAATGTATTAAATCTTATTTAATACATTACCCTCCATAAATCCTCTTTTAAATAAATTTTAAATTTATTTATTTTCCCACATTTCTAATATTCTTCTAAACCAAGATTAAATTTAATAAGACCTATTAATCCTACCTACAAACCTACTCTATTCCTACCCTACCCTACCTATTCCTCTTAATAAATCTACTTCCTCACTTAAACACACACTAATCACACTTAAAGTGTGATTCCTACTCCTTTTAGCACTAATGGAATGCTCCCAC
>MU224350.1:1343866-1361889 GCA_018584345.1 Thuja plicata | reverse complement strand
TAATAATTAGGGGACTATAGCCATTTTAATTAAATTAAATAGGCTAGGAGAATGGGTTATTTTGCAAGTGGGTATTTGATTTAGGGATTTATTTAATTCCTTTATAATTAAATACTATAGCCATGTTCGATTTTGATTTGATTTGATTGGTCAAAATTGATTTGAACTATAAGGTTATAATAGTTAATATAAATTAGTGATAAAAATCACCTAGGATATTAAATTGATTTGAAGAATTATGTCAAGCAGTAACAGGGTCGTTTGGACATAATCGAGGGTATGATCACACTTGGGGCAAATAGGGTCCATAGTTGGAATAGACCAAATTTAGGTGGTTACACTAGATGCTATGTGCATTCACGCAGATTCGAATATGGAGTTTCAGTTGAGTTATGTTAATTTGTTATGGCAGTTACATTTTCTGGAGATTATTTATTAAGAGCCGACGTATTTACATTGTTTCTTGAGTTGCACCTATCTTTGGGATATGTGTGTTTGTGTTCATGTTTTTTTATAAGTTAATGATGATTATCCAAAGGTGCCAAACATGTTTTAATAGAAGCGTGATGTTTGAGTTAATTTGGTGGAGTCAACTTTGTGAAGCGTCGCGTCCATTCTTTTTGAGTTGTGCAGTCCTAACTTTGATTGCATGGTTAGTTAAGCCGACAAGGAAGTTGTTGAAGTGTTTCCTATAGTCGTTGTGACCTTATCCTTGGAAAGATATAGATGGCAGTTCAAATGTGATCGCTAAGTGTCAAAAATGAAGTGAAAAAGAAAAGACAGAGCAGAGCAGAAAGTTAGACAATTGAAGATCTATGTGAAGAAACAGAAGAAGACTATAATTCACTGGAACTGATCAAGACAGCAGGTCTACTCAACAGATCATTATCAAATATAGTGTATATTTTTTTTCCAGAAGGTTGCAGCCTTCATCATTTAAGCAGTGAGCTCTTGGACAATGTGTCCTCACCCCTAACAAGGTTATCTGTAAAAGACTCCTAACAAGGTCCGACCTTTGACCAGGTCTCTGTACTTATTGCATTGTAAATATCAACTCCTAACAGGGTTGCAAGATCTTCTAACAAGAATCATTATAAACTAATACAGTTATTTGTGGGTGCTGATTCACACTGAGGTTTTTACCTAATTTGGTTTTCCCTGTGACCAAAATTGTGTTGTTCAATTATGTGTTATCTTGTTGAGTTTATATTTGAAGTTATTTTATACTTAATTAAAAAAGAGTTGAATCTTGTAGATAATTGATTCACCCCCCCCCNTGATTCCCCCCCCCCCCCCCCTCTCAGTTATCTCTTGGGACTATTCCTTGTTAGGAATAAGGTGTCTCAACCTTGGATAATTCCTATTCTTATTATTTGTTTTGTAAAATGTATTTTCTTGCAAATAATGTAATTAAGTGTGTGTACATGTCTAGTTGGAATGTTGATGTGTCACTCCACTTGATGTGTTGGCATCTTGAATTGTGTGTAAGGAGATCATGGCTGAAACGGTTATGACGGATTCCTATGACACGTAAGAGCTATTTCTAGGAGATTTCAATGATAGGTGAAGACATGCAAGACATGTTGCAACTGATAAAGTTGAGTACTTTACACTCTTCCACAATCGTGGGGTTCAGGGCATCGGCCCAAAAAAAAATTTAGGGTTCCTATTTTCTCAGAGAATGGTAAAACCCTAATACGGCTATCCTTGGAAGTTTCCCTAAAAAAGAAAGTGCATGATATAAGTGTTTTTTAGGGTTACAGGAAAGGATAAAAAAAGAGTGTATTGTTGGTACGATATGGTGCTACTGGATTTGTCTTAGAGTGTCGATTGTCTCCTAAAAGAACTTGCATTGCAAGTGTGTTGTAACCGTTGTGTTGAAAATAATACATTGTGTAGGTTTTGGAGTGCTGGGGTTTTTTACCGAAAGGTTTTCCCCAAGGTAAATCTTTGTGTCATTCTCTATTTTTTGTATGCATGGTATGTGGCTGCAATGTCATTGTTAAAGTAGTTAACAAATCTAAAATTGTAAGGATTTAAAAGAATTTGCACAATACTTTCCTATAGAGATTAGTGTAGGAAGCTATTTCCGCACCTGAGTTTTCTTACATTCCTAACAATTGGTATCAGATCTAAGTGCCTTGGAGAGAAAGCTTATCCACTTAAGGTAGATCAGATGACATACTTCAGAAAAGAGAGTCCTAAGTTTGATGGAGAGAATTATCTTGATTGGAAGAAAAAAATGATAACACATCTACAGTGCGTTGGTTTTGACATTTTTGAGATAGCCACACAAGAAATTGTTGTTCCCTCTCTGAAAGACCTTGCAAAAGATGATGCTACTAGTAAACAAAAGGATGTATTCACCACCAATGCAATTTCCAAGGAAGCCCTTATAAGTGAATTATCTGACAATGAATTCTCTAAGATCAAGAAAGTGGACAAAGCCTACACCATATGGAAGTATTTAGAAGATATGTTTGAAGGAGATATTCAAGAAAAGAATGCGTGGAGAAAGACATGGAAAAAGAAGTATAACAACTTAGAGATGCTACCTAGAGAGAACATCAAAGCTTACAATCAGAGGATTAATGAAGCAGTTTCAGGAATCAGAAACAATGGTGGAGAAATTTCAGCGGAAGACATAATGGACAAACTAATGACTACATTGACAGCAAACTATGAGAGCAAGATCAATATCCTTGATGAGACTATGCAATTTTCAAAAGACTTTAAGAAAGAGACTTTGATCAGAAAAATCTCTGCATTTGAGATATCAAGATTGAAGACAGAACCCAAAAGTGAAACAACTTTCAAAGCCTCAGTCCATGGTAAGAAATCTTTAAGCAGCTCTAGTAATAATGAGAAAGAAGAAGTGGATACAGAACTAGAAGAAATCATTGCTATGATTGCCAAGAAAGAAAGGAAAGGTAAAGGAAAATATGAAGGACATAGCGCTACCATTCAAATGTTTCTCATGCAACAAAGTTGGCCATTTTGCATCCAAGTGTCCCACAAGAGTCAAGAAGTTCAGATCAGATTACAAGCCCAAATATACTAAGGAATTCTATCATGTTGAAGATGGTGTAACTGATGATGAATCAGGAGAAGATGAAATTGGATTTTTTTCCATTAAAGACATTGAGAAAATGCTTGACGAAATGGACATTGAAGATGAAAAGAAAGCACAAGAATTAGCATTAGTTTCCAAAGCAGACATCAGAACTGACTGGATCATTGACACTAGATGCTCACATCACATGATAGGAGACAAAGATAGATTTTTACATCTAGACAAGTACAAAGGTGGTATGGTTAGATTTGGAGATAACACTCCCGAACCTATCATATGTAGAGGTTCTATTATCCTAGATGGAAAGAAAAAAAATAGATGATGTTCTTTTTGTCGATGGTTTACATCATAACCTACTAAGTGTTGGACAATTGCTTGACAAAGGATATCAGTTGGAATTCAAAGACAACAAGTGCATCATTAACAACAAACAAGGAGACATGATTACATCAAGCTCTAAGACTAAAGGTAATTTCTTTTAGCTCAATTCAGAAAGTAGTTGTTTTGTTGCAAAAGTAGATGACAGTTGGCTATGACACAAAAGACTTTGTCATATCAATTTTGACAACATAGTAAAGATAAGCAATGTAAAGGCAGTAAGAGACCTTCCTAGTATTGCAAGACTAGTTGATACTATGTGCAGGGAATGTGTGATGGGAAAGCATGTAAGGAGCTCATTCAGAAGCAAGCAAAGCTCAGCTAAAAACAAATTGGATCTAGTGTATACAGACTTATGTAGTCCTACTCAAACAAGATCATACTCTGGAGAAAGGTATTTTATTTTATTTGTTGATGATTTTTCAAGGATGATGTGGGTTGCATTCTTAAAGGATAAGTTTGAAGCTTTTGAGAAGTTCAAAATATTCAAAGCTAAAGTTGAAAATGAGTCTGGATTAAAACTAAAGTGTCTAAGATCAGATAGAGGAGGAGAATTCACCTCTGGCCAATTTTATGAGTATTGTGAAGAACATGGGATCAAAAGGCAGTTGAGTGCTCCTAGAACCCCTCAATAGAATGGGATTGTAGAAAGAAGAAATAGGATCATACTGGACATAGTGCGTACTATCATCATAGAAGGAAAAGTTGCACACACCTATTGGAGAGATGCAGTCTATACTATCAATAAAATCAATTAAGACCAGGCGCAAATAAGACACCTTATGAACTTTGGTTTGGTAATGTACCTATAGTAAAATACTTCAAAATATTTGGAAGCAAGTGCTACATCAAGAGAGATGATGGTGCTGGTAAGTTTGATGCCAGAAGTGAGGAAGGTATTTTCCTTGGTTACTCTACTAAAAGCAAAGCATGTAGATGTTTTAACTTGAGATTGAAGAAGATAAGTGAAAGTACACATGTGAAGATTGATGAGAAGTTTGTGATTCAAGAAAGATACTATGATTGTGCACCTATGATTGAAGATGAACCCAGGCCTAGCAGTAAAGAAATATTTATTGAAGAAATTTTTGATTGTATTGATGTATCATGAAATGAACCTAAAACAAGCAAAGAGGAATCACATATTACAGATGAAGATGTCACACCTAACATTCCAAAATTCACAACTAGATACCCTTCAAAGGAAGATATCATTGGAGATTAGAGCAGTAGATTTTTGACAAGATCTAAAGAAAAAGGTTTAACAGTTGATGAAGAGGTATGTTTACTCTTAGAAATTGAACCCTTAAGTGTTGAAGATGCATGTAATGATTCAGATTGGCAGAAAGCTATGAAAGAAGAATTAGATCAGATAAACAAGAATGACACATGGTAATTGGTTCCTAGACCTTGTGACAAAAATGTGATTGGAACAAAGTGGATATTCAGAAATAAGATGAATGAAGAAGGTACAGTGGTAAGGAATAAGGTAAGATTGGTATGTAAAGGATATGCGCAGAGAAAAGGAATAGACTACACTGATACATTTGCCCCTGTGAGAAGACTAGAAGCTATTAAATTGTTTTTGGCCTATGCAAAATTCAAGAACTTCAAAGTATATCAAATGGATGTCAAGTTAGCTTTTCTAAATGGTGACTTAAAGGAAGAAGTCTACATAGAGCAGCCTGAAGGATTCAAACTTTTAGACAAACCAGACATGGTATGCAGACTAAAGAAAGCTCTTTATGGACTTAAACAAGCCCCAAGAGCATGGTATGAGAGACTTGATGGTTACTTAACTAAGATTGGATTCAAAAAGGGAGCAGCATATTGCAACTTATTCATAAGAGAGACACCTGATGAACTACTACTTGTTGCTATCTTTGTTGATGACATTATCTTTGAAGCTAATGACAAGCTTAGTGCAGAATTTTCCAAAGAGATGCAGACTGAGTTTGAAATGAGCATGATTGGACCTATCAAATATTTTTTGGGAATGAATGTAAAACAAACAAAAAAAGGCATATTCATAAATCACTCTAAGTATGTGAAGGAGATATTGAAGACTTTCAAAATGGAAGATTGCAAACCAGTAAGCACCCCCATGATAATAGGAAGCAAGCTTTCTAAAGATGATGATTCCACAGCAGTTGACAAGACTCTATACAAGTCTATGATTGGAAAACTCATATATCTCACTCAATCTAGACCTGATATTTCCAATGCAATTGGCATTGTTGGAAGATTTGTAGCTGAACCTAAACAAAATCACCTAATGGCAATAAAAAGAATATTCAGATACTTAAAGGGGACTATAGACTATGGTTTATGGTATCCTAACTGTTATGCCCTGCATACCCATCCCTAAATTTTGTAGGCAAAATGTTGGGTCCCCCCTTTTTCGCTTTTGCTCTTGCCTTGTTTTCTTTGTTTCCCCTCCGGGATTTTCTTTTACGGGGGTTGATTTCCTTTGTTTCTTGTCTTCTTGCATCTCTAGGACCCCGGTCCTAGATTTTGTTTGCTTGTTCTATGAGTCGGCTAGATTCTAGACTCCAGGATTCTCTACCATCATGTCTTCTTTTGTGAGAAGATGTGGCTACATGGAATCCTCGGGCCTGAAGTCTGGAGGTTTTCTTGTTCTAGGGTTTACAGAAAGAATGCAACGCTTTTTACCCTAAGGGTGTAAATTGAAGTTACCTATCATTTTTGCATTTACCGCGATCAAATACTTAGAGCAATTTACCAGAGTGATTAAGGTGATTTGAAGTGATTAAGTGCAGATTGCTTTGGTGATTAACAATGACTAAACAAGTGATTCGTAGTGCTTTCTCATGGTGTGTTGAAGGTTAATTCACTATAGAGAACCCCCTATGCTCATCTTTCCCACATTCCCTATGTTTTCAGGTAGACTTTTGGCTTTTCCCTTTCTGGTTTTTTGTTTGCTAGTTTTTGTTGGTTTTTGTTTTATTTTATGTTTTGTTATGCTTTCATTTTTGTTTCTGGTCTTGCTTTCTGTTGCCTCCCGTTGGTGGGTTGGCCTCACCAGAGGGTTTTCAGCCCTCTGTGTGGTTGTAATAGTATATGTATGTTTGTATACTCTGTAGGTTTCTGTGTAAATACTTCTGTATAGTGTGTATATACTTTGTATTATGTAATTTTCCTATTTATAGCTATGTATATCATTATTTTGTGGTTGGCCTGTGAGTTGTGCTTTAGCCCTCATAGATTTTTGACCCCCCTGTACATTAGATGTATATTTTATATATATCCTTCCATTCTATCAAGCTCGCCATGCTCCATCACATCTTAACCACTCTGTCGAGCTTGTCAGAGAGGTAGTAGCCATGGCTCAAACTTAGCACCTCACTGGTTCAAACCATGGCGGCTTTCTCTCTCCTCGATCATATCACCTCATTAATGGCAAGATTAATTTCCCATGAATGGGCATTCAAATCCCACCCATTTGGCATTCACTTCACCCATGTCATCCCACTTATCGCCATTAATGCCATTACGCCACCTATCGAATGGCCACATGATAACCCATGTCATCCAAATACGGCTTCCTACCGGTCATGTCGACAATGGCTAGTTTTTTTGGACTCCAGGTGTTGAGATGTCCCTAGTTCTTCTTTCTACTCTCGTCACTTGAACCAACACCTCGAAATCCCCGGGCGGTCATCAGAATTCAATCCATGATTAACTTTGATATTATGGGATTTTGATGCATACTAACACATTTTGGATAGGTATGAAATGGTGGTGAATTCCCTGGAGTCCCCAAAAGTTATTATTTCTATCATATCATGTATTGACAGTCCTCCAGTCTTATAGGTTGCAGATAATTTGATCAAAATGTATGAAGTGATCACTCCTCTTGATAGCCTGGAGCTGCCTACTACCTCCACTCGAGTGGCCACAAAAATAAAGGCTAAAAAGATGTTGGCTAAGCTTCCATTGACCTCTAAGTTCTTGAGGGAGGGCGTTCTTTTAGGGTCCAAGGTAGACTCTAAATTCCAATATATAATAGACAGGGAGCCTGAACTTTGGGCTGAAATGCAGGGTTTGGTTCAAGCCATATACAAAATGAAGGCTGATAGAGATAACATGGCCATCCACTTGGCCGCCTTTGGGATTATTAAGGCTACAAATTTTCCTTGCTCGGTGCAAGCACCGGAGCTGATACTCCAACTGGCGACACTCTACAATTCTCCCACTCAGACCATTTTTCTCGTCGATCCCCGACCGTTACATTATCCAACAACTATCATCAATTTGGATGCAACAACCTTTGCTTCAGGGCTGGGGGTCCCTCAATTTATGGGATCCATTGTTCTCACCTGGTCTAAGTCATTAAAGGAATTCGAGCGAGCTTCCCTCCTCTACTGGAAATATCTCAACTCCTAGTGGCTGAAATCTCTGAAAAGGGACCACAAAAAGATGAAGCTGGAAGTTCCTCGTGGGGATTTTAAAGAGCCCATTCAGGCAGGCATTATATTTTTATGCAGGATCTTTGGAGAGCCCCATGCCCAGAATTTCTCAGCATGGATGTACTACTTTCTCTACTGCATCACCACTCGCAACCAGACCTTCATTTGGGTAGCCATCATTGCCAACCATGTGGACACGTAGCTGAAAGGTGTCCTCTAGACCTCTAAGTTCTACATGAAATCTTACATACTACAGGCACTGGCCCAATAGATACTGGCTTTTCTGAGTTTAGCAACAGTGGGCATTCTCAGGAACGGGTTGGGCCAGCTCACGCCATGGGATCATTATCCCCAGGTTCAGTGGGAACTTAGCTTCCCAAATTTTTGTAGGGTAAATGATGCCTTCAGTTACCAGAATATTTGGACACTAAATTGGGATTCCAGATACTGATTATCACAAGAGGCGATGAACTTGGTGAGCACTTACAAAAATTATTTTATTCAGTTCCAGCGGAACACATACATTTAGGTGACCAGATTCTCTGGGAAACCCTATCTTCTTCCCCAGTATTGCGGAGATAGAATCATTCTTTTAGATTTTTTCCGACAAATTTTGGAGTTGTATGCCCTCTTCATGGTGAACAAGGTAACCAACATCCCGTTCCTGATCTTTTGTGGGAACTATACTTGCAGCCTTGCAGAAGTAAAGGAGGCAGACCAGGAATTAAAGAGTCTGGGACTGGTGGAATTCCACCACACCAGAAACAATTTTGATCCACTGGGAAAGATGGCTCTAGCACTTCCCCATGCCTCCCCACCATACAAAGAAGACATTGAAGATTTTTTGGTGAACTGCCATGATAGTTTTGATCTTCGGGCCCACCAACATTCATGAATGTCCAAAGGCTTGATGAAAGCCCTTGACCTTCAGGGTTTCCTGAAGGGTTTTCCAGATGACGGTCCCCCGGAGGACCCATTGTATAAAGAAAGGGAATTAGATACACTAGATCTCCCTCTGGTGGATTGGGGCACCCCAGAGGATTTAACAATTGAGGGGGTATGTCACCCCATTATAGAAAATAGCCACAAGTATTTTGGATGGGTGCGTCCCAAGACCACCCGTAAAGGACTGATTGTTTGGGGGTCCACTTTGACCCCTAGTGCCATAGGACCCAGCACAAGAAAGGGGAAAGAAAAAGAAGATACCCCGCCCAAAGGTCCACTCCCCATGATGGCGCAAATACAGGAAAAAATGGAGGTGTCAAGGCTGACAAGCCAGAAAATAAGTGCCCAACTTTCCTCCAGTCTCCTCATAACTCTAATGGCATCTGCTCGCCCAACCGGATCCCCGTCATTGGCCGCAATGATGAGCAGACAGACTTTCACTGAGGCAGAGTCTGCAAGTATTTTGGATACTGGGGTCCCACTACAAAGGAAGAATAAATAGAGGGTGACCCCTACTCCAAGCATAGCCACCAGCCTCGGTATGCCTAAAGTTCCCCCAGTTGATGTCATTTTGAATTCCCCCAAACTTGAGAACATCTAAGATAACTCTCCCCTGCATGACGACTTTGATGACATCTTTAGGATGGATGAGTTGATGAACCTGCACAGGGACATTGATCACGCAGTGGAAGAGATCATCGCTTAGGATAAAGGAGAGACCCCACTGAAGAGGAAGTCCTAGAGAAAGAAATAGCTTTTGTAGAGCAGGAAACCCAAGAAGAAATGCAGGAGGAACTTGAGTAGAAGAAAACACTAGTCCATGAGGCCGAGAATGAACCAAGGAAAACATCGGATGAGAAACTGATGATTGGGGAAATTGGACCCACAGGATCAATTGTACCCCCAACCATCACGCTCCATTTTCCTTTGGTTACTCTGGGTGACCAAATGTCCCAGAGTACATTTGGTGAGATAGTTTTGGCGGCCGCATTGCTAAACTTTGGCCAGGTACCTCACCCACCTCCACAAGATGTTCCAGCAGTGGAAGATATTCCAATGAATGAGGCTGAAGAATCACAGTAGAAAAATGGCAGGGAAATCCCTGAAGATATAAATGTTGGATCAGTTGATGCTGAGAAGGATAGGGAAATCCCCAAAGATACAGGTGATGTTGATGCCAGTGGAGAAGGGGTCCCGGTTATCACGGAAGATAACGCCAACCTAACAGGAAATACTAAAGGTTCCAGATAGCAAAGAAGGAAACAGGAAAAGGAAAAAGATCCCGATGACAATGTAAATACTAGGAATGCACCGCCAGATTCCACAGAGAATCTTGACACCCAGGTCATAGCATCAAAACCGCCCTAGGCACTGCAATTGCTGGTGGAATCCAAAAGAGAAAGGCCCTAGTGGTCGCAATAGGTGTTCCTCTCTCCTTAGTAGAGATGATGGCCCGAAATGTAGAGGACAAAAAGCCTAAGAAGGCTTAGACAGTCCATACCCTCTGGACTAGTCCAATAAGAAGTACAATTGTGACCATCACAACACCTCCCCCAGATATAGATGCAACGGCAATAAGTCCCAAGGATTATGTGATTACAGAGGTAGCACTGGGGATGAGAGATAAGCAAGGTGAATTGGACCTTCTATGAGAGGCATCCCAGGCCATAGAAGCCCAATATGATAAACAGACTTAGAAGTTGAAGGAGGAAAGAGAAAATAATGCAAATCTTCTCACACTTCTAGCAGAAATTACACAGCCCCTGGCTGAGATCCGCCCAGAAGATTCTACCTCCAGATTACCACTTGCACAGGGTGACATGGATTCTCTAAGGGCCATGAAGAAGAAGGCCTAGGCTATGGAAAAATGGACCACCGAATAGATAGCTATCGTAAGGCAATTTTTAGTGGTGTCTCTCCTAGACTTATATCAATTCAGTAGTCTCCTTAGTCAAGCGCACGACTCTGTGGTCTTGTGGGAGAGAGACTTGGGAAAATATGAAAGGTGGAAGACTGAGTTGGATGAGGTCTTCAATGCTAGAGAGGAAGCCGTCATAGAGGTGAGAGTTTTGGGAGAGGAATCATATGATTCCCTCCAGGCCCAGTACTCTAGACTTGACCTCAAGATTGAGGTATGAAAGCAACTAGTTAAGGCCCTAGGAGAAAATGTAACTATGTCCCAGTATCCTTTGGGCCTATTCAAAGAATTTGTGGTAAGGGTGTCACAAGTTGACCCCTTCACCACTGGATCTTGCACCCCAAAGGAATATGTCCTCAGTAAATACGGTGAGTACAAGGAGTCCCTATACCAGTCTGTCAAAGATTTTGATGGGGAAAGATTATCAAGGTTATCCAAGATGATGCTCTGGGCACATGATGTCATGAAGGTAGTAGATGAATTCTGGAACGGGGTCGAAGAAGTTGAAGAGAAGCTTGAGGCTATCCATGGCTAGTGGGATGACATTAAGGACATAGATTAGGATGTCATAAGCCAAGTTTTGGAAGCATTTAAAATAGTAAAGGGTAATAAGGTTCTCTGGATTCTGGAGATTTTGACCAACAGGGTACATTCTTTGAGCGCAAGCTCTTGGATCTTGGAGTCCTGGATCCAGCAATTTTGTATTATTTTGGTGACCAGTGTCCAAGTTCCCTAGAGCCAACCGGTCACCATCAGGCAATTAATAAGGGTGTCAGAAAGCAGGTAACCCCAGCAAGGCACATCGGCTCAAAGGATGGTCCTAATAGATGGTCTTCCCAAGTCGTCACCCCAGCATTAAACACCTGGCACGTCGGAGATAGTGAGACATTTTTACATTGATGAGGCATGTAGCCTCGATCTTGGGGGATCAGATTTCTTCTATTCTCCCTCTGGCTCTCTTCTCAAGGCTGATTCTTCCATACCTCCTTTCTTGTCTCATTCTTCTGACATGTCAGACCTTTATTCTTCTCGAGGTTTCCCCCCAACGTTTATACAAAGGATTACGTATGGGGAATATTGAAACTGTCCTCTCGAGTAGTATTGCTGCTGTGTTTTTTGCAGCTTTCATTGTGGCCGGAACAATGTGGTATGGTTCCGCAACCACTCCGATCGAAGTAGCATGGTACAGGTAGTACCGGCCACCGGAAATCATATTTTATTGTTGATTGTAAAGATAAGTTAGGTTATTTTTAGGGCAAGCTTGTGTATAAATAATAAGTTTGACCTCATTCCAAGGGTCAGAGAAATTGATGATTTTGCAGTCCTTAGCAATAACAGTAGCATTTTTAGTATTTCAGTTTCTCAGTAGTTGCAGAGATCAATGCTCCTTAGTTCTTAGAAGTCCTCAGTAGATAGATGCTCCCTTGGAGCCACCATTGTTGTACGCACCAGTGTTGCTGGAAAACCCATTAATGAAGAAGGAAGGATTCTCACAATGTTGTTGTTGGTCTCTTGATCTCTGAATTAATACCATTCTGTGTTGTATGTTTCTTATGTCCCTTGCTCTAATGTTTTAAGTAGATTAATGACCTTCTTTTCCCCTCACTATTGGATGTGTATGAACTGATGGTTTTGTGCGCATTTAGTATTTTAGTGTAGCATGTTAGAGCATGGTTTGATGTTTTAAATGTATTTGCACGACTATAAGTAGATGAAATATTTCTAACCCTGTCATATCTATTGAAGTTTCTTTGATGAACCAAGTGCTTGCAAGAAACCCCACCTTACCAAAATCCCTGGAGAAGATGAGCCGAGAAAACTAGCTATCCCCCCGAACAAAATAGTCACAATGCCCAACTTAGCTCCCGCACTGTCAAGACCCGACTCTCAAGTGCTTGAAGGCCTAGAGAGTCTCATTTCTCCTGACAACCTTTATAGGCAAAGTTGGTCGGTACCCCCATACCCAGTGACAACTTACATTTGTTGGCAGACTGATCACAAAGTCCCGTCAACACTAACTCGGAGAATGTACAACTTCATGTGTATACAGATGAAGATTGGGTAGGTTATGTTGATGACAGGAAGAGTACCTTAGGAGGAGTAGTATTTCTTGGAGATAGATTGGTTACTTGGAGAAGTAAAAAGCAGAATTATATTTCTCAGTCAACAGCAGAAGCTGAGTATGTAGCAGCAACATTGAATTGTTCAACAATTGTTTGGATCAAACAGATGATTAAAGACTTTGGTATTTAGATTGATTATCCTATTTTTATTCACTGTAATAACACTAGCACTATCAATATGTCATAGAACCCTATGATGCACGCAAAGACAAAACACATTGAGATCAAATATCATTTTCTAAGAGAAAAAGTTGCAGACAAAGAAGTAAAGTTGGATTATGTGAGCACTAAAGAACAATTAGCAGATATTTTTAAAAAGCCCTTATCAAAAGATACTTTTGAGTATCTCAGGGAGAAGCTAGGAGTAATTCCCTTTCCTGAGTCTGATTAGAACTTGCAGTAAAGAACATTAGTCCTTGGTGACTGATGAATGGTTGATTACTCTACTTCTGGAGTAGTACCTGTGCTTAACAGTATTTGGCACCCTTTGCCATTGATGTCAAAGGGGGAGTATATAGTAAGGGGGAGCATATACTTTGGGGGAGTATACAATCATGAAAATAAAAACACAGTTAGAAGAGCTACAGCAGTGAAGAGGAACCTTTGATGAGGATATTGAGAAGATTTTAAAAAGAAGGAAGACACTTTGAGTTGATGGTGTTCATATTTTGTCATCAATGTCAAAGGGGGAGATTGTTGGAGATTTGCTTCTGTGCAAATAGTTGATTGTATGTTTGTCATTGATGACTGTATGCACCCTAAAATAGTTGCCTAGACTATGGGCCCCATTTATCATTTTATCAATTTATCAAATTTTCTGAATCGATGCTTTGCAATATTTTCAATTCAAATCAATTTCCTTGTTCAAATCATAATTAATTCAATTATTTCAATATTTCCTAAGGTTTGATCAATTTTTATTTAATTAAAATATTTAATCTCCCTTTTAATTAAATATAATTCATCTTATTTGATTAAATTAAATTCCTCCCATTTAATTAAATAAAATTCTTCTAATTTATTTAATTATAAAGAAACCCCATCTTTTAATTAAATAAATAAAAATCCCCACTTAAAGCTCTTCTTTTGATAAAAAAAGGAAATAAATTAAATAAAAATTAAATAAAAAATCCCTTTTTCTTCACATCTTTCTAAGTGGTGGGCTTTTTGCTTTAATGAGCACATGGATCAACCAAGATTTAATCTCCACCATTGCTCATTTATTTTTGCCTCTTAATCTCAACCGTTCACTTTCCTATATAAGAAAACTTCTCTTTCTCATTTGAATCATCAATCATCTATCATATAGAATTTTTATGTATTGTTATGCTGCAGGTTTGGAGAGAAATTTTGGAGGAGAATTTGAGCACTTTGGCTTGGATATTGCAACTTCTCTCTTCTTGTCTTCTTCTTCTTACATCCATGGCTATTCATGTAGATTAGATTCATGTTAGATTAAATTCATATTTTCTTTCATAGAATAATCATGCATTGTTATCATTTAGATTAATTTCCTTTTTTTGCATTGCAATCATATAGAATAGTTGTCATTTCCATGCATTGAATCTCTCATTTCATGGTGTACTTGCATGGGCACAACTAGGTCAATCTGAGGGCCTCCACTACAAACCCTTGCACTCCGTGACTAGAGACCTATGAGTCGATATTTTAGGCCTCATTCTTGAGCAACCTTGAATGGAATGATTCATAGAAGTGTGATACATTTTCATCACACATTTTTGGCGCCCACTGTGGGGCATGATGCTCCTGATTTTCCTTAATTTTATTCAGATTTTCTAATTTTTACATGGTTATTTTATTGAAGTTTTTCAAGCCTAACCCTTGTGAAGGATGAGTTGGAGACAAAAACCCTAGATTTTCAAAGATTTGATCATATCTCTCAAACAGATTAGAGTTTTGGTCTGAAATTTTTTTGCAAGTTACCGACATATCAGAGAAGCTTCAGTAAAAAATTTAAAATTTTCTGAGGTATTTTGAATTTTTTATAATTTTTACTTTATTTTTCATAAAACCTTAATTTTTGACACAAATCAACATATTTTTTAGAAATTTTTACATTTTCAAAAAGTTTTTTTAAATTTTATAGGGGGTCCATTCTTTTTTGTTTTAAATTTGGATGCAATATCATAGCTCATTTGGTCGATTTATTGAAAAGTAGTCTATTTTGGAAAAATGGCTCCCTAGGGCACAAATGAAAATATCTTTTTAAAATTATGACATTTTTGGAAAGCTCTCTATTTTTTAACAGGGGTCTCTTTTCTGTATTTAGGGTTTGGGATTTGAATTCATGTCATATAGGTCCAATCTTGTTGATTAGGTCAAAAAATCAAAATTAAAAAAGGGCATTTCATGATTAGCTTGCACTTATTTTTCACATGGTTCAATGCATGATGTGAGTTGTCATTTGGATTATTTGCTGGTTATTATTTCTCCTAACAATTAACTTTCAGATCTAACCCTAGAGCTTGCATAAGTTGAATATACATTGCATATTTTGTTTGCTTGTTTGTTTGTCTTGCTTATTGGAGAGTTCGTGGGGATTGCTTGGACTTGTGTGGATAAAAAACAAAATGCTCGTGTTTCTTTGGATTTGAGGTATTTTTTTGCATCTCTATAACATTTGGATTTTGTAAATAATAATGAACATCTCATGTGTTTAGCTTGAGTGTTTCTTGCTTTTATAGATCACATTTCTAATTGGTGCTCTAAAAATAGACCTAGATTTTGTTTCTTGCATATATGTTTCACATAGTAATTAGGCCCTATGAACACCATTTGTGGCGATCTTGAGAGAGTGGGCTTCATTCTCTTGTCTTCCATGTGAAGCTCTTCTTGAGGATAGATCCCCTTGTAGGTAGGAAAGGATTTGTCATTACTTCAAACTTGGTTTAGTCTTCAACTTTGATTGGTACTTTCTCTCTTGAGATTGGTGGTCATTGTTGTTGATTTACCTTGGGTGAGGTGATTTCAAATTAGTGGGTCAATTAATATTGTTTTCTATGTTTGGGTGAGGTGAAGAGGCTAGAGGATTATGCTCTTTTCCCTTTTGGAAGAATCATAAACTTGGAACCCTTGAATCTGAACTAAGTCCCCATGTGGTCCATATTGTGAGTCTTTCTTGTTAGAGAGGGTTAACCGTAGTGGACATTCCCTTTATTGGGTAAACCATGTGGATGGAACCTCAAGCGATAATAGCCATTTTTTCCATGGTAGCAACAACCGCTATATAAATGTCCTTGTGGAAGAAATCTCCACAGGTGTAGCCTCTTGTTGGGTTGTCAGATCTCCTCAGTAGCTCCTGATTGATTAAATTCTCAGACTATGTCAAAACCTCGGTGCGCTGGGATTGGATTTCACCCGCTCAAGATTGCAAAATTTGTAGAGTCAAACCATTACTAAGAACCATAGTGAAACCAACTTTTTATTTTCTAGGACTATGTGCATGATTGGAAAAAATTTTGAGAACATACACAAGTAGAATTCTTATGGAGTAGAAATACTATGACACTATCCATGTTCATGCCAAGGTTGCTTTGTCCCTTGCTCATTGTTTGAAGATATTGATTGCTTGAACTCCCTAATTTCTATCTTGCGTGCCTGATTCATGATAAAACCCGTTAATGCATCTAGTTGGTCAATTAAAATAAAAAAATCTGAGTTCTCGAGTGATAAAAACTTCAATTGGTCTCCCCAAAAAATGCTATGACATGTTGCTCAACATCCAAATGAATTTAAATGGTATCATATTACACAAAATTACTCTTGGTCTTCTTTCTTCCACATTTCCCATGTCTTCCTAGTCTCCCATTTCCATCCTTTCTCTTCTTCCTTCATGCTTCTTCCTCTTCGTCCTAAGATCTTCACGTATTCTTATTTCTTTTCCTCTTATTATCTAGTCTTCCTTCTTCTATTCATCTCTTCTATCACTCCCATTCTTGATTCCTCCTCTTCTAGAACCATGAATTCCAAATATCTTGTTATGAAACATCTCTTGAGAATAGATGATCTTGAACTTGTTGCTCAATTCGAAGAGTGGTGTTTCTCTGAAAATTGCATGGGTGATAAATTGAGGACAGAAATACAAAAAAAAAAGGGATTGAATCAGATGCCTTTGCTAGGATAATATACAATATCTTGTCACAACTTTCTCCTTCCAAACATATTTCATCTTTTGAATCTTCTCATCTTTCCTCATCATCCAAATCTCCTTCTTTCACTAGGTCTTCACTTTCCTCTTCTTCACGATCTCGTTCTTCTTCTACTTCTCCCAAGAGTCATACTTCTATTTTCAAGACATACCATAATGAGCAACCTTGAATGGAATGAACCATAAAAGTGTGACACATTTTCATCACACATTTTTGGCACCCAACGTGACAATCCTTGTGATACCTCTTCCACGAAGAATGACATACCCATCTTTGATGACTCTGGTGATCCCATTTATTATGACTATGATGACTATGATGATGGACAATATATTGATACATATGACACCTATGTTCCTAAGAGTCCTCCTCATCGTGTGCTTGTTCTTACTGGTAATGGGTGTTCCCATTTGAGAGATTGTGATGGTGATCCATATGATTCTAATTTTGAAAGAGACTTTGATGAGTTTTGTGAACAATACCTCTTTGATGCTTCTATTGAGGAAGAGAAATTTCACTGCGTTGATTTTAAATAGAAATATCATAAGAGTTTCTCCTCTAAGGATTATCATGCTGAAAACAAAGATTGCACTCTCAAGCAAGATCATGTTAATGATGAACCTTCATTTTGTGAGGATTTTTTTCCATCCTCTACTTCTTCCAATACTCATACATCTCCCAAAGTTTCCAAATCTTTCACAAATCCTTCATCCAACAAAGGTCCTAATGCTTTTCATGCAGTTCCCTATAGTTATTCTCAAGGGCTACCTCTTAAAGAAACCCAAGCTAACCTTCACTTGGCTACAAATACTTTCAATAATGCTAAACCTAAAGAGCCTAAGCCTTTATGTGCTATAATTCCTACTTTAGCTAATCCTTCCCCATCTCTTCCCAAGTCTCCCATACAATTCCAACATGCTTCCTTGTCCTTAGAAGTGGCTCCATGTCAAGAGGACTCTAAAAATGATAAAGAAAATAACATAAAGA
>MU224350.1:1320690-1331752 GCA_018584345.1 Thuja plicata | reverse complement strand
TATATATATATGTGATTTGTGAAACATGACATTATAGAGACATGTCTCCTTGAGGAGACATGACTCTATAATGTCATGTCCTTTCATATATACTTACTACCCAATAACATTAATCAATGCAAACACTTCATCGTAAGTTGTTTAGAAAATCTGATAACAAATTGGAGATGATATTATACAATAGTCCAAATACAAAATGGTATACTAAACCATTCGACAACATTCCATGTAGTTGGCCGATAATATAAGACATCCCACAAAATAGCCCGATAACCTTAATGGCATCCAATCGGAATACTAACTTGGTCGCCACCCAATTTTTTAGTTAAGACCGATATCAATTGGTAATTATATAACCAATAAGGATAATTATATCAATCGGTAATATATATCAGTGTTATCGATTTGACCGATAGTAGTCAATAACAATAAGCATAACTTGGTATTTAGTTAAACCGGTATTAATCGGTATTATATGGATATGTTCGATATTTAGTATTGTGTTTTAATATTATTATTTGATCAAATATAATATACATTATTCATTGTATATCTATATTGATATATATAATAATATCATTATTATTATATATATTAATATGCATATATAATGTAAAATAATATATTCTCACAATAAACATATATGTATATTGATATATATATAATAATATCATTATTATATATATATATATATATATATATATATATTAATATGCATATATAATATAGAATAATATTATCTCATAATAATATTATCGATTCAATGATGTTTATTTAGTTCAATATTAAGATCACTTTATCTGATCGAAGCTATAAACATCAACAAAATAAAATTCTTCTAATTTATTTAATTATAAAGAAAACCCCTCTTTTAATTAAATAAATAAAAATCCCCACTTAAAGCTCTTCTTTTGATGAAAAATGAAATAAATTAAATAAAAAATCCCTTTTTCTTCACATATTTTAAAGTGGTGGGCTTTTTGCTTTAATGAGCACATGGATCAACCAAGATTTAATCTCCACCATTGCTCATTTCTTTTTTCCTCTTAATCTCAACCGTTCACTTTCCTACATAAGGAAACCTCTCTTTCTCATTTGAATCATCAATCATCTATCATATAGAATTTTTATGTATTGTTATGCTGCAGGTTTGGAGAGCAATTTTGGAGGAGAATTTGAACACTTTGGCTTGGATATTGCAACTTCTCTCTTCTTGTCTTCTTCTTCTTGCATGCATGGCTATTCGTGTAGATTAGATTCATGTTAGATTAAATTCATATTTCCTTTCATAGAATAATCATGCATTGTTATCATTTAGATTAATTTCCTTTCTTGCATTGCAATCATATAGAATAGTTGTCATTTTCATGCATTAAATCTCTCATTTCATGGTGTACTTGCATGGGCACAACTAGGTCAATCTGAGGGCCTCCATTACAAACCCTTGCACTCCATGAATAGAGAGCTATGAGTCAATATTTGAGGCCTCATTCTTGTGAAACCTTGAATGGAATGATTCATAGAAGTGTGATACATTTTCATCACACAATGACAACATATAATATATAGCGGTGTCCTATATGAAATTATCAGTATAGATGTTTTGGAGCTATGTGTGTTTATTTCCATGGTGTATACATGTTCTAGATGCTATGTGCATTCACGCAGATTTAGATATGGAGTTTCGGTTGAGTTATGTTAATCTATTATGGCAGTTACAGTTTCTAGAGATTATCTGTTAAGAGTCAGCGTATTTACATTGTTTCTTGAGTTGCGCCTATCTTCGGGATATGTGTGTTTGTATTCATGTTTTGTTATGAGTTAATTATGATTATCCAAAGGTGCCAAATGTGTTTTAACAGAAGAGTGATGTTTGAGTTAATTTGGTGGAGCCGACTTTGTGAAGCGTCGCGTCCATTCTTTTTGAGTTGTGTGGTCCTAACTTTGATTGAATGATTAGTTAAGCTGACAAGGAAGTTGCTAAAGTGTTTCCTACAACCATTGTGACCTTATCCTTGGAAAGATATATATGGAAGTTCAAATGTGATCGCTAAGTGTCAAAAATGAAGTGAAAAAGAAAAGACAGAGTAGAGCAGAAAGTTAGACAATTGAAGATCTATGTAAAGAAATAGAAGAAGACTACAATTCACTGGAATTGATCAAGACAACAAGTCTACTCAATAGTTCATTATCAGATATAGTGTATATCTATTTTCTAGAAGGTTGTAGCCTTCATCATTTGAGTAATGAGCTCTTGGGTAGTGTGTCCTCACCCCTAACAAGGTTATCTGTAAAAGACTCCTAACAGGGTCCAACCTTTGACCAGGTCTCTGTACTTATTGCATTGTAAATATCAACTCCTAACAGGGTTGCAAGATCTTCTAACAAGGATCATTATAAACTAGTACAGTTATTTGTGGGTGTTAATTCCCACCGGGGTTTTTACCTAATTTGGTTTTCCCCGTGACCAAAATTGTGTTGTTCAATTATGCGTTATCTTGTTGAGTTTATATTTAAAGTTATTCTATACTTAATTTAAAAAGAATTGAATCTTGTAGATAACTGATTCACCCCCCCCTCTCAATTATCTCTTGGGACTATTCCTAACATCATGATAGATGTGTCATATATTTTTAGATCCTCATACCCCCATGCAATCACGTCAATGTAATCTCGGAGAACCGTGAGAATCTTCTCCTTTTCCTCTGGGGAGCAGGAGGTACCAATGTGCACAAATTTTTTTTCATCAGGCTGGCCAATGTTGATCTTTTCAAATTTTCCTCCCTCAGAGGAGGATGATATCTTTTCTCATCCCTGGGGGTCCGAATCAAAGATGCATTCTAAAACTACCATCCCCTTGGGGATGGTGTTGGTTGGCAGGTCTATGATCCCATCATCTTCTTCACCCTGCCCGGTGTCGTCGTGATCTCTTTCTTCCACTATCTGATCCTCGAAGATGCCAACATTGGCCATGAAGGCCAGAATATGTTGATCATCCTCAAAAACATGAAAGTGGGTGATATTGTCTAGGATTGACGGGGTGGGGACCATCTCAACGGAGAACTTCCGGAGCCAGGAGTCAGCCATTAGCTCAAGGGTGCTGGCAGACAAGGGAAGGGCATCTAGAACATAGTTTCATTTCCGGGGAATAATCCCAATGCCAAAAGCATCAAAATATTCAATTAGGCTCCATGTCTAGTTGCAGTATGTGGCTAACCTTTTGTTGTGACAAGTATATTAGCTCCGGACTTGCTTAACTATCATTTCTGAATCACCTAGTGCCCGGAGGTGGGTGATCCCTTTTCTTAATGCAAACAGGAGCCCAAGGACCAAGGCCTTGTACTCCATAACATTATTGGTGCAGTTGAACTGCATTATGTAAGATGCGAGGAAGGATTTCCCCCGCAGGTTGATCAATTCCACTCTGGCCCCACAGCCTTGTTTAAACCAAGATCCATCAAACTTCAGGGTCCACAAGTCGTTGTTTTTTTTCTGGGGGTGGGAAGGCAAAGTGGTATTTGGATTGATTTTGGGAGGGTTGGGAAGATATTCCTTTGGTTCTGATGGTGTATGGGTGAGTTTTTCCTCCGGAGAAGCCTCATGCTTGGATTCCTGAACAAGAATCACCTTAGGCATGTTACTAGATAGATCACTTGGTCCAGGTGAATTGGCTTTGTGTTCTTTCTCCCAGAGACCATTGATATGATGGGTAGCAATGGCGATGCAGGGCTCACACTCCAGTTTAGAGTGTTACTGGTAGTGTACCCGACACCAAGTGTCAGACAAGAGTGTGGTGGGGGTTGCCATGCTACCTTGTGAGTTTACCTCACTCCTTAGTTTCTTGTCTAGGTCCTGGAATTCTCTGAGAGACTATGGGATCTTCCCAAGGAGTGAAATAAAATGTTAGGATCTCTAGGGGTCAGTACACCCTGGGGGAAGTCTTAGTGAAAAGGACTCATTTACCCTCCTGACTTTGGTGAGGGCCTGCTTCATCCTAGGTTCACTCTCTACCCAGATTTGGTTTGATTGCCCCTCCCAGGGGAGCCACAAGTGGGAGAATTCTGTAGAAAAATACCTGTAAGGGCCTTAGACCAATTCTAACTTAACAACATCCCATAAGTCTCGGGGATGTCCACCACTTGGATGTCTATTATGCTTGATATTCGGGGGTCTTGGATGAGCTGAATCTGGATGTTCTTCAACTCACCTACCATTTTCACAGCAGTTTTGTCCAGTTGGACTACTACGCCTTTGGATGGAGTGGGAAAGAGTCTGAGCTTCTAGCATATGGATAAGGGCATGACGTTGCCCGAAGCATTAGAATCTACCTGGCAGTTGTGTAGGTTCTTCCCTTGTATGTTCAAGCCCAGTAAGAAGGGAGGATCCTCTGTATTACCCCGAAAGACAGTCGTGTTGGCATTGTCAAATGTGACAGTCTTCGGTGGACGACTGATGGCTTCCAAGTTTCCTAGGAGCTTCAAAAGAGACTTCTTCTGCTTAGGACAATTTAACAAAACCTCCATTACGGTCATGGAGGTGGTGGTGTTTTCCAATGCCTTAGTGATGTCAAACCTCCCCCCTGGGAATTGACTTCCCCCGACCAGGTCCTTAGCTTGGTTAGAGCCAGGTCCTTTAGGAGGGAAGGGGCGATCAGTTGTATTGTCTTGGGGAGGAATCTCTTTGGGAGGTGTTGGCGTGTAAACTAGTCCTTTACTAGCCTGACTCTGAGTGTTGTAAGGAGTCTGTGGGTTGGTGAAAGCGTTGGCCTCAAAGGTTGGAATAGATTCATCAAATAATCCCTGCAATTCAGATTCTTCTTCGTCCTCTTCGTCTATCCTAAAGAAGACGGTCTCATAGGTGAAGGCACTATGAGTAGGCTCTGATGTAGATTATTTTGGGGGATTAGGATCGACAGGTTGTTGTCTGTCCGATTGGGAGATCATAATGATCTTCTCTAGGGTGGCATAGTTCACCTCAGAATGAGATTCGGTGTCGTGCAATCTATACCAACTGATCAGGGGGTGGAATTCTATGAGTTGTGCAGAATGACTAGGTCTAGCATCGCCCTGAGTGGTGTTTTGGTTCAAAGGAGGACCTACGGTGTTTGCGTTGTTGTTCCATTGTTTTTGGTTGGGTCGAGGCCCGTTGTTGTAGTTTCTTCCTCTGAAATTGATATTTCATTGTCCGGAGAAAACATTCCCTCTCTAGGAATTGGATTTGTGAGGTGCAGGAGGCCCCACCTTTAGCTATCCCATGTCCACAGTCAGGGAGGACACCAATCACCGGAGGGATTCAACATTGGCAGACAACTGGGTATTCATGTTACAGTGTGACGGTTGTTGCGATGAGTTCCTGGGGAAAGTGGCAGTAGCTCCCGGAGTCGAGGACAATAATCCTCCAGCCATGGGTGATTGGAAGAAAGGTACTCCAGAGGGTTGTGTCAATGGTTATTGTATTTTTTGCGGCTGGTTCCAAGGAACAAATTCTAGACCCGGTATTGTTTGGGCTTGCAATGGATAAACATACCGGGCCTGCTAGTCTAACGGTGATGGGCCCATGGCCATTGCTAGGGCACCCATTGCCTGATTGGGGTTGTATCCCCCAGCATAAGAAGTTCCATCGCGTGCCATGTTGAATGGTAAGATCTTTCCAATCCTGTCGGGAGCTTTGCTAAAACCGCAGGACAACTCCAGGGTTAGGTTGTAAACCTTTTCTAGAGTATCCCGGTCATTTGTGGTGGTGGTTCTCCAGAGGAGAGTGGTAATGAAAGGATCCATGGTATTAAGGTATGTCTGGATTGTCACGTCCATGGATGGGATGAAGGGGCCCGTGCACCACTTCAAGGCACATTGGAACCGATGATTAAATGAGGCGAGGGGTTTGTTTGGTTCCTTCCTGATGGAGATAAACTGGTTGTGGGACCACGTCAGGTCCACATGTATGCGGAAGGCTGCCAGGAAGGAATCCTCCATATCTTGCCAACTATTGATGGAGTTGGCAGGTAGGTTAAGGTACCAGTTTAACTCGTTCTATCCTAAGGACAGAGGGAACATCCAGGTCACAACATCTTGATGTTGGATCTGGTGTCAATTCATGGCATCCTTGTAGGCCTGGAGATGTTCTTCCACAGCTTGCAGGCCTAGATGCTCATATTTAGGGCAGATATTCTCTGGATGTGAAGGAAGATCGTTGCTCACACCAGGGAACTACCCCATTAGGGACCTAGTATTATCGAAGTAAGTAGCAATCGAGGGTGTTTGATTTTGGCTAGATTGTGTGTTGTTCCCCGGGATCGTCTGGGAGACTTGGGTATTCTGAGGTGTAGTGAATCCCTAGATAAGGTTGGCTAGCTGCTTGGTTTGCGGGGTCCTTTTCCTTCGAGCAGGAGGCTCAATTTTAATAAAAATTTTGGGATTCAGGGCTGATCTAAGGATCCTTTCAAAATGTGAGGGCAAAAATGACCCTATCCCGCTAAAAGTTTAACTCCTAAAACTATGGCTTGGGGAACTCTCGGGCGGTGCGAAATTGAAATCTTCTAAAGGGGACGAGCTCATGCCCTCCTTCTAGTGCCAGTTTTTTTTAATGAGACTTTGTGACCGGTTTGATCAACAGATGGTAAGTTGTCACCGGGTACAGGGTACCAGCCAACTTTGCCTGTAAAGGGATTCCAGGGGATAAGGGTCTTCAAGCACCTGAGAGTCGGGTCTCGACGATGCGGGGAGCTAAGTTGGGCAAGTGATTGTTTTTGTTTGGGGGGATAGCTAGTTTTTGACTCATCTTCTCTGGGGATTTTGGTGATAGGTCGGGGCTTCCTGCAAGCGCGTTAGATTTCCAAATAAACTTCAAAATCTATGCCATAGTTAGGAGTTCATTACTTCTACTTATAGTTATGCGACATATTTCTGACATCAACAATGCTCTAATGAACTACACTAAATAATGAATGCATACAAAACCAACAATTCATATATATTCAATAGCAAGGGGAAATGAGATCATTCATCTAAGCTAAACATTAGAGCAAAGGACATTAGAAACATATAGCACAAAAGAGTATTGCTAACTCGGAGATAATGCTCCAACACCTTTACACAGGAACTTGCATGGATTCACAACATCTACATTATTATATATTATTTACAGGGTTGAGAATAACGTGAGGAAGGCAAACAACCTTCCTGTGGATCCATCCCACCAATGGGAGGCAACAACAAACTAGAAGGCAAAACAAAACCAAACGCAGACAAAACCAAAAGCGAGGAAATAAGCACAAGCAAAGTAAAGTGAAACCAGGAAGAAAAAAACCAAGAAGAGGAAAGCCGAAGGAACTACCTTACACTAGGAAATGTGAGAAGAGGAGCACGGGAGGCGCTCTGCAATTGACGAAGCTTTCACAGACCATGAAACTACCACGAACGCACCACTGTTAATCATTATTTAAGCATTATTGAGCACCAAGAGCAATTTGCACTTAATCGGTGTTTAATCACCTTAATCGCTCTGGGATCTCTCTGGGTAATTATGTTTGTAGTAAATGTGAAAGTGACAGGTAAATCCCTTTTTATATCGCTAAGGTAAAAACATGTTGCTTCTTTCCGTGAACCCTGAGAAAGGCAAAACCTCTTGACTCCGGGCCTGGGGATTTCATATAACCGCACCCTCTAACAAAAGAGGAAGTGATGACAGAAAATCCCAGAGTCCAGAAATATGGCCAACATAGAAAGCAAAGACACTCTGAGACCGGGCCCCAGAGGAAGGAGAACCCAAAAGAAAAGAAAATGACCCTTGCAGAGGCAAAGACCGAAGGAAAAAAAAAAAAGGAAAAGAAAATAAGGCAAAAATAAAAAAAATGGGGACCCAACATTTTGCCCACAAAATGTAGGGACAGGTATGCAGGGCATAACAGGAACCAAGAAGATTTGTTGAGTGAAATGACAACATGATTTGGGATCAATTGCAACAATCCTAAATGACATGCAAGGTAGACTTCCATTAGACTAAGAAACAATGATAGGCAGACCAACAAGAACAAAAGGACCATACTGAAGAGCCAAAAGGGTATCCAAAATTATAGAGTTTCTGAGTGTTACACATGTGCAAGTGTCATCTTTCCTAGATGTGACTGACCAAATGCAAGCCTAGATTTGCAGGATGCGACCTTGTTCTTCCTAAATGCGATCTTGTTTACCAGATGCGAGCCAAGATTAACCAAAAGAGAGCTTGTTTCCCATATGCGATCCCGTTTCCTAAAAGCGAGCCAAAACTGACAAAACGTGATCTTCTAATGGATTTTTCTAATTTTTGCCACTTTGTCTCAGAAAATGTGAAAAATTGTCTGACTCAGAATATTTTTGAATAGCATAGATGTCTATAATTGTCAAAATGTTATTTTTTGGGGGGTGTTTATCTTGTTATTAAATTTTAACACATAAAGCAAGTTGTTAAGTGACCAAACACACACCTATTCCCTAGATTCTACGGCATAGAATGAAAATCTTTGCTCGTAGACTCAGGTACACACTCAAATGCTAATCATAATATGGCCATCACCAAGCACGTAATGGCTCCATTCATGAAGTCATATTATCCGACTCCAAACACAAGTGAGGGCACAAAATGATGAATATCTTGGGGAAATTACTATTTGCCTTGCAGAAATATTATCACCTTTTGGAGATGAATCGGGTAGTTTCAACTACAAAGTGTTTTTTTTATTTGTGGACATCTGTTTGCAACCTTCCCCGATAGAATTGCACAAGGAAAAATTAATTCATATAGCCCTATGAGTACCTAAATGTGTGTAGTCTTGCAAGAAAGATTCAAGTGGCTCCACTCCACACACATCTAAGCATGTCCAAGGAATGATAGTCAAAATTCCAAGGACAAAACTGATTATGTCTTCCGAGACTTTGGCCTCAAGGAATCATTTTGATTATAGTGAGATGGAAGGGCTGGTGTTCACCTGTCCTCACTTGGGTCGTTCCCAGGAGATTTTTTCCTCAACCAATAGGCCCTCTAAATTTAAAAAGCAATAAAGAGGATTGGTGACTTAAGAGTCTATATTTTTTATCCTTCATGAAGAAGAAGAGCATACTCTCCTATTCATAATGTTTTCTCCTATCAATTACATCATGCAAGTTCTTTCCCTCAAATTATCAAACTAAAAACCTAGTCCCCATATTGAGTTTCTGATTTTCCAACTTGGGAAAAGAGCATAATCCTCTAGTTGGATTAAGAATCAAATTCAAATATGAAAATTAGGTTCCTATTTAAAGAATTAACCAAAAGCACTTTTGAGAAAATTAAAGTTGATTTCTCTAATTTATATTCAAATCGTAACTTGTTGTATGAGGTTCTGATTTTCCATGAAGGAAAAGAGCATACGTCTCTGATCAAGTTATGAAGTGGATAGAAAGTGTGTTAAATTCCTAAAATTGCAAGAAAGTTTGGTTGAAATATGCAAGGCAACCTAAAAAACCACTTGTTAGTAGTTTTTATTCCATCTTCTTGACCAAAGAAGTCTTCAACAAAATCCTACAATAACTCATTAGGCTGTTCAAATGATCAAATTCATCCAAAAACATGCAAAGTTGGCTGATTGGTTGCAAAATTTATAAAATATGCCAAAAGACTAACCAAATGTGACTCTGAACCTAACTGAATGTGATGTTCTTTACCAAATGTGATACAAGATTTACCAAATGCGATTAAGGATCCTAAAGGCGAGCCTTTGTACTAAATGTGATTTGGAATTTATGGGATGTGATCTTTTACCAAAAATGACCTAGGATAAGCAGGATGTGATACAGGATATACGGGATGCGAGCTTCTTTCTAGGATGCAATCCTTTCTCCTAAATGCAATCCTTTGCTCCTAAATGCGAGTATACACCCAAAAACAAAGAACAAAAGATTATCAATTTGCTCAAATTGGTGAGAAATCTAGGGCTTGGCCCCACGGTGGGTGTTGGATATGTGTGTGAAAATATGGTACCTATAAGCTGCAACAAAACACTTCAATATGTCATTGCATCAATGGTTAGAATCATTGAATTCAATTGAAAAACATAGAAAACCAAAGGAAACTAAAATATTGCTTCCTATCTAAGAAGGGTATGATTTAATCTATAATTGCCCTCAGATTATGCAAAAATCAGTGACATATTCAATCCTAGAATGGAAGATTCATTGAGAAATAAAGCTAATTAACATACAAGTCATGCTTAAAATGCTGCAAAGGTTCAATTGAAGTACAAATAAAGATTATCTAATTAGCTATGTGAAATTATGAAAAAAAAATGACAACATAAGAGTGCAATAAACTTTCGAAAATTGTGGGCCAATTGAGCTCAAAATTCAATCCTTTTATGGAAGAATTTGGGGAATGGGTGGTTGAGATCAACTTATGAGGAGAGGTGAGGATTGAATCTTTGGTGATCCATGTGAGTGAACTCTCGTTGGTTCATGGATTGACTTTCCATGTTCAAGTGATGAGTTGTAATTAGAGACTTTATTTAATTCCTTTTAATTAATTACTTTAGACATGAATTTACTTGGGTTGATTTGATTTAAATAGGCCAGTGAGTTTGATGCAGAGTGGCAAACAGATGTGGTGGAGATAGTATGAATGCTTCTTCAACAATGCACTTTCCCTTAGGCCTATTAGTGATCAAACACCCACAAATGACTTAGTTTTACTCCCAAATGACTAGGACAGGTACAAATGATGTAAATAATATGTTTAAGCAAGATTCAATCAGTTTCAACCCTTTATGCAACTCCCATCCATCAAATTCATCAAAACTGCCTTCTAGCCCAATGAGCCCCAATTAGCCCTGCTGGACCAATTTTCTCTTTTTCTTAAAACTTCTTCAAAGGACCTTGCAAACAAATTAGCATTTCAAGTTTCTTTTATCCTCATACAAATCATATGTCAAGATTGGGTGCAACTCCTTTGGAAGATGTCTGAGGTTCTTCACTCTACCCCTATTTTCACCAATCTAGGAATGGTGCATTTACAAAGCAACATATAGTAATACTTAAAGTATGAACTCCACAGCTTG
>MU224350.1:1275629-1315900 GCA_018584345.1 Thuja plicata | reverse complement strand
ATCAAAACATCATACAAACTTATAACTTTTTGTGCTTGCAAATGCCATAATTGGTTGTAGAATTGACCAATTGACCTTATAAGATGCTCCATGTCCACTTGAATGATCTGGACCTCCAGTGTATCTAGGAATAGCATATGATGCTCCTGCATCAGAGTTAGTGATGAAATCACTTTGATTTTAGGAGATTAAATTGATTTTGATGAATTATGTCAATAATCAAATAGTTGGATTGACATAATTAGGGGTATGATCACATTTAGGAAAAATAGGGTCTCTAGTTAGAGTAGACCAAATTAGGGTGGTTACAATAGTAAGATACAAGCAAGATCAGAAAACCTTTGCTACAAGTAATATTGTGGATAAACAATTTGAATTTGCATCAATGGTTTTCAGATACAAGATCTATCAGGAAAATCAATTAGACAACATATCTGGAGGAGCGCTACAAGTTGCATATGAGATTGTTACTGAAGGAATCAAATATGACTTAGCAGAAATGATGAGAAATCAATTAATGTTGAATCTAAGAAAAATAAATAAACAAGGATTTAAGTTTGGAGTGTTACTAGTATGTATATTTTTCTATGTACAAAACTATTTCCCGGGCAGTGGTAAAGTAAATTGGACAACAGACGAACGAGTTATAAATCAAATTAACAAATATATTGAACAATTAGGAAGGAATTATAGTACAGTAATGTGGAGCTAGTTTAGAGAAATTCAAACTAGAATGTATGGAAGATAGCAGATACCACCTCACATTGTTAAGGAATATGAGAATGATATATTCTTTTTGGTTAGCACACACTCATGTATAATTAAAGCATTGTAACCGCGAACTTCATGACTACAACATCATGGATATGTGACGACAGAAAATGAATTAATATCAAGTATTGAGAAATTATTGGATCAGCCTAAGGAAATAGAAGATAATCATTTTGGAACCTATGAAGTAGTTTAAGGAACCTAGAGAAATTGACTAGAATACCTGAGACTTATGATAAGATTAAGTAAGCTAAATAGAGACACCCTAAGAGAACAAGATATAGAACAACATAAGTGAGCAAAAGAACACAGAGAAAGGAAAATGAACCTGAGACTCATAAAATAAAATCAAGAATACCAAAGACAACTAAAGCCTTAGCGGAAGGAATAAGAGAGCATGGAACTATCAGACACATGCATGGAATCAAGTACAGGACATGGAGAGAAGAAGAAAAGAAAAATATTGAAGACGAAATCATTTTTCACTTTCACAAATTCAGAAGATTTCCAAATGAGTTGAAACAGAACATTCCCGAGGAACTACTTGAAAAAATCAATACAAGATGGAATGAAGTTGCAGAACAAGAAAAGTTAAGCAAAGAAAGAACTTTGATTATCACTAAGCCAGAAACAAGTGTAGAAGAGATTGATTTAATACTGAAAATATGAAAACAGATTTCTAAAGAAGAACAGAACAACCAAATTACTAGTAGGATTACAAAAATAAGTAGAAGAAGATGCATTATTGTGACGTGTAAATGTTGTACTTACAAGAATCCTGCACACAATCTCTCAATACGACTTTAGATTAACATGTTAGAACAAAATATAATTGAATTGCACCAAATCAAAACAATTAAGATGTCAAAAATGTCCTATTGCTTCCTAGCTAGAATATTTACATGAATTTCATAGAATTCTCTCAGGTTAAGCATGAATTCATAGAAATTAGACAATCTAGGAGGGAAGATTCATGAGAAAAATGCCTAAAATGCATAGAATATTGTTTGATTATGCTTCTTTATTGCTCAAATGTATGAAATTGAAACTATTTAATTAAGGAACAAATGAACTAGATTATCTAGAATGAAATTGATATTAGTTAGCTACAAAATCACTATTCGTCTATATGAAATGAGCTTAGAATGGCTTCATTGTATAGATTTTTTTTGGAGGGAAAAGAGTCAAATTCAAATTCAAATTTGACGGTTGAGATACATCCATGAGGGATGGTCAAGATTGAATCCCACTTGATCCATGTGATTGCTCCTTATTGGTTGGAGGTTTAACTTTTGAGGCAAATTGAAGGAATATAAATTTTTTTATTAATTAATTTCCTTAGCCATCTATTTTTTGGTTTTTATTTGATTTAAAAGGCCAAGATTAATTGATGAATTAATGTCTCTTGGGGAGTGATCTTGGATTCTCTATTTTTGATGAATTATATAATTAAACCGATCTAGTTTAATTACATAATTATGATTATCTTTGAATTTGATGTCTTGGTTAGGACTTAAGGTACTTTGATTTCAGATTATGGCCTCTGAGTTCATCAGACCATTTTTAGGTGATTACATTTTCCCCTCTTTGAATTGATGTGCGATCAACATGTTGATTCAAAGAACATTTGATGTTGACTAGCGATCGAATAGTTTGATATGAATATTGATGAAACTATTACTGATTTGAAATCGATTATGAAGTTGATCGAACAAAAAGCGATTGAAGCTGCTTGAGATCCCAGTTTGTTTTGAAGAACCAGATAGATTGCACTTGTTAACAAAACTGATATAAAGACTAGAGAATCAATTTGATATGAAGCGATAACATTGATGCCCCAACTTGGTAGATTTTTGATGATAGATTGAGACTAGAATAACCAATTAAATGTGAAGTGATGAAATTAATTATCTGCCTGATTATTGAGGATAATAACGCATAACCAATTTGATGTGAAGCGATGAAATTTATTACCATTATAGTGCTTGAGATCTTGATCAAATACTCAGTTTGATGTGAAGCGATGAAATTGATCTCTAACAAGACCTGATTCAGAAAGATTGACTGGACAACCAGTTTGATGTGATGTGATCAAACTGATTTTTGGCAAGGATTTGAGCAAATGATCAATTTGATGTGAAGTGTTGAAATTGATCATTGTTGAGAATTTAATTGAGATAACTAACTTGATATGGGTCCTGATGAAGTCAATTATCTCTTGATGTTCTGATGAAGAGACTACCAATTTGATGTGGTGCAATGAAATTGATACCTCCACTGATTCTTGAAACTTGAATACTTGATAAGAGTGAGTAATTTGATGTGAATCAATGAAATCACTCATTCCCAGATTAGTGGATTCATTGTTTTAGGACAATCAACTTTATATGATGTCTGATGAAGATTCCCCCAGCTGTTGGGAATTTGAGTTGCTTGATAACTTGATTGATAGCAGAGTTGAGTTTGAATTGATATTGCCCTAGTTATTGAATAGATTTGGTACCATGATCGCTTGATTGAGAAAGATTGATTATGCTCCCTTGGAATCAAACCGGACATGAGATTGCTTGATTTCCAGGTGAAAATATTCAGATGAGAATGATAATCTTGGAATAGATATTTTGATTCTAATAGAAATGATAGTGGTGAGAACCACAAAGAAACTGCTTCTTGTTTGGTCAAAATTAGACTCTGTATGACGAAGATAGAGCCAAAAAGGTGCAAGTGATGAGCAATAGATTAGGTGAGAATTTTGAAATTAATTACCCCCAAAATGGTAAAAATTCAAATTTTACTATTTATTTTCACTATTCACGAGAGAATTTGAGAGCTCAACTTGGTTATGTAGCATATTGTGAATGTTTCAAACATGATTATTAAATGCCTAGCGTGATTGAGGATGGAGTTAATGGTATGAGCTGTGTCTTAGCTGACATGGATTGGTTCACATTAAATTTTGTAATGTGTATGATTGTAATTTTATAATTTAGGTCCTTGGCTGACCTTGTGAGAATAAGTTGATGAATTGTAAAAATGTAATGATCTTGTCATCATGTATGTGAGTGAGAGTACGAATGTGGATGTTAGTGGATGTGTGTGAAAAGGTATGAGTGAAATCTGCAATTGATGCAGAGATCTGGTGTGAGAAAGAAAATTGTATTTGTTCTTTAATGGAACTGACTCAGGCATGTTGAACATGCTATTTTTCAGTTCATGATTTGTTGATTGTTGTCCACTATGGATTGTAGTCCATGATTGTTGTAAGGCAGTGAGCCTTCCACAAGGTTGTAGTCCTTCTTGTATTTGAGTAGTGAGTTATGGGCAGTGTGCCTGAATGGATGTGCGTTCTCATTGTAATATCTTTAACAAGGTATAGTGCTTTTAACATAGTACATCATCTTGTGGGTTCATCCCCACTGTGGTTTTTCCCTTGACTGGGTTTTCCATGTAAAAATATTGGTGTTATGTGTTCTTGATGTGTTGCAGATCTTTTCTTTACTATTCATTAATCATATATGTGGTTTAAGGTTTAAAGTTGGTAAAAGTCTTAAGTGTTGGACACAACTAAAAGTTTCAAGTTATATGCTTGTTTCATAACACCTTTGAAGTGATATGTTTCTTGTAAACTGTCTCTAAGGTTGTACATAGGGTTGGGGTGATTTTGACTCTATTGCCCATGATAGAATAAGTCACTAGTCTATATACATATTGGATTATGGGTATTTAGTTCATTGTTCATAGTTTTGTGATATTATATCCATCTGTCCTTTTCAATTCACATTTATATATACATTCTTATAAAACATTTTAGTCCTTGTATTTGAGTAGTGAGCTCTAGGCAGTGTGCCTGAATGGATGTGCGTTCTCATTGTAATATCTTTAACAAGGTATAGTGCTTTTAACATAGTACATCATCTTGTGGGTTCATCCCCACTGTGGTTTTTCCCTTGACCGAGTTTTCCACGTAAAAAAATATTGGTTTTATGTGTTCTTGATGTGTTGCGGATCTTTTCTTTACTATTCATTAATCATATCTGTGGATAAGGTTTAAAGTCGGTAAAAGTTTTATGTGTTGGACACAACTAATATACATATCTCTTCAATGTAATACATTTAAATTGCAAAAAGTCATTTGCCCTTTTCAAATGTGTATTTGCATTCTAATCTAAGATTTCATTTGAATATTCTCCATATCTCATTAAAATGGATCTAATTGAGAATCTCATTATTAAAATATATTCTTTTTATAATACCATATTCTAGTAATATAACACTACTAGTTGTGACTCCAAAATTCAGTGTTGACTACTATTCTTAGTTAATAAATAAAATGAACTCATTAAAACAAATCACATTAAAAATTTGAAAAAATAAATCATGTGATGACACGTGAACATCCTAAAATAAGATGACCTAATACACAACTATTAAATTAACTATTTTCTTTCTATTTTATAACACCTCAACAAATAATAATCTTAATATGATGTAACATCATATTTGATAATGTGAACCTAAACTCCTTTAACTTTTTACCTTGACCTCTTGACCCTTTTTTTAAAACCAGATTATCTCTTAAAAAAAAAAAGTAAACCTAAATCTTAAAACTAAACGATTAATTTATCCAATACACTAAGAAAAAATGATTTACAATTACACCCTATGATAATGGCCATTACAATCTTTCTTTCAATATTTACCAATACTATATAAATAACTAAAAATTAGATTTTATGCTCTTTTAACTTTAAAATCCCTCCCAAAAAAATCAGATTCTAAACAGCCCGTGCCCACCATACGACCGTTACCTTGGAGAGCGGTTTGACGCGTTCTTCTCCAATCGTGTAAAGGGGGAAAAAACAAAATTCAAAAGAGAAAACCAATTCGAATTAAAATAAGAAAAGAGAAATATAAATTTTCTAGTCTCAACTTTCTGCAGGCCAGCCGGTCAGCCGGAAGGCAGACAGCGGCCTTTCACGGCCGTACCTTTTCAACATTTCAAAAACACATATTTTAAATTTTGAGTATTTTATATTTTATTTTATTTCTCGAGTCCGGGAAGCTCACGCTTGGCACCGGATATGCCGGTCACTTTCACCGGCCTGGGGATTTGACGTGAAGGTAATAAATAAAATACCTCATAATGTTTTTGACGTCCACTGATTTGATTTTCGTGCGCAGTCATTCGCCGGCCTTGGAAATTTTCCCCCGTTTCACGCACGTCGCCGTCAGAAAAATCAGATCCATCACTTTAAACAACGGTTAAAAATTAAAAAACAAATATTAAAATATGTAGTGCCGACTCCCGGGGTTAAAGGGCGGAAGGGTGACCAGTGGGACCCGCCTTTGCCGCTTTGCATCCGCGTTTATACTGTAGGAAAATTTAGGGCGCAATTATATCTTAAATTTAGGGCACAATTTTATCTTAAAGTTTAGGGCCCCGCCAAAGTTGGTGGGGAACAGCCGCTAAACTTGGCGGGGGAGGAGGATTAATGTCTAATTAGGAGGAGCCACTTAATTTTATAAGATGATGGATGTAGTTTGGTTTATAGGATATTGAAAAGGTTTGAAAGGGTTTAGGTTTTATATTAGGTTTGATTAAAAAAAACAATTGTATATCATTTATAGGAAGGATTTAGGTTTTGTATCATAAATTGATTTTCAAAGAAGATTTAGGTTTTGTTTATCTATTTTTAAAAGAATTTATTTTTTGTTTATATATTTTAAAAAATGATTTGGCTTTGTTTATATATTCTTAAAAAGGATTTAGGTTTTCTATTATGAATTGATTTTGAAAAAAAATATTTAAATTTTGAAAAAAGATTTAAGTTTTGTTTATTTGTTTTAAAAAATGATTTAGATTGACTTTGTTATAGATTTATTATCATGATATGTTTTTTGGTCTATATATGGCGAGAGCAATATGGGACTACCCCATATTCCTTGTGGGAGGCATCCATTATGTTACAAACGAGGTGTACATACCCTACCCCCAGTGGGATTTGAACTTGTGACCTCCCTTTCAAGAGTACAAGTTCTCCACCACTAGGCCAACTCATGCGTAAAATGAACAATAGAAAATGAATAATGAGTTGTAATAAAATTATTGTAAGAAAAAACATTCAATTTATTATCATGAATTAGCTAACATTAGCACAAATTTACAAACACAATTCATGGTAAACTTTCTTGATTTCTGCATACCACAATTTTTTTTCCAGTTCGTTGAGAAGGAAAATAAATACAGAAGTACATCTCACTTTCCGGAAAATTCTCTTCTACTACCCAACCAACTCTTCCAATTTTCAATTTTTTAAAGAAAAAAGTCAAATGTTTACAATGAAATTTGCTTTAAAATAAATAAAAAAATATTCTTTTTTGTATTAGTCATTTGAATTTGAGATTTTGTATTTTGAATTGATTTTTTTATTGATCAAAGTAGCATATAATTACACAATAAAAAATATAGTAGTCTGAAAGGATTGCACAAAAAATAAAGAAGATAATTACAATATCATAACATTTGAAACCATTACAAGGAGACACAAGATGATCCAAATAGCATGAAAACGTACAAGATAACTATGACTCTATAAAAGGTCATGAAATATACAAACATCAAAGTTAAAAATTGAGAAACTTAAGGAGTTGACAATCACACTTTAGCTCTCCTTCATGCAACCGCAAAACCTTGTACTTGATCTCATCCATACATCTACTGTCTCTGTCACCATTTCATTGACTTATCTTCAGTCATGAACATAAGAAAATGAGTTGGAACATGACTTATGAGTAAAACATTATAATTTATACTTCCTGATGCATAATATGATTTGAAAACATTGCATAACATCTACTTTTCCATATGTGCAATAAAATAAAATACATTGTCTTGTAGAATCTACAATCACATTCTTTCGAAGACCAATACCAAAAATGGCTTCTTTCCCTCTCAAGGAATGCTAAAAGATGGTTGGGAAATGAGTAACAATAAAATTCCATTTCTTTTGAGCTCTAAAAAAGTCCCAAAAAATATGCTTTAAGCTTTCACTATGATGACAAAAAGGACACTTAGCTGTTTTAGTTTATCCCCTGCAGACAGTTTGTGATGACGAATCTTCCAAGACAACATCTAAGTATTAGCCTCAGCCTTTGAGTGCCAAATTTGAGCACTCAAGCACCTCCGTTTCCTTTCCTTAAATCTATAAGTCTATTTAATATTAAGTCTTGTGGTTAACCTCATAGACAGTAAAATTTGCAAGTCAATTTTTTTAAAGGAAGGCATAAGAATGAGAATTTCTCCAGCCATAACCAATCCTCAATGACACTACACTGTAAAGGAGTACACATCTAAATCGTGAGCTCCTCTGAATCCAAGGACATAACAAAAATCATTTAGATTGAAGACATTCTTGGTAAATTGCCAGGTGGTCCAATTTAGAGACTTGAAATCCCAAATATCATTAAATTGCCTTAGCCCTTTCTTGAAAAGATGATTAGCCTATTTAGGAAAAGCTACAACCAATTACTGTCCTTGGTATTGCACAAGATGATTCTTCTAGATAGATGCATTAGAAAAGTTGAAACCATGTTGCAATGACTTATTTCTCCAATTCAAATAGGTACAAACAACTTTCCATGCCTTCCAAATAGATTGCAAAGGAGAGGAGGCTTTAACCCAGAAAAAATGGGGCAAATATAATCTTATCCATCCAATTCATTGATCACCATTTATTATTCATATCAACGAAGGATATTTTATGCCTCACCAAGATTTTCCATTGTTCATCTCTTGAAACAACTCTTATTATCCATTTGGCAGATAAACAAATTCCTTGAGACTTGGGATCTAATAGTCCCAACCCACCTTTATGTTTTGGTTGAATATAAAGAAGCCAAGAAGAAGATCAAAATCCCATTTTACCATCCCAATTTGTCTAAAAAAACTACCAAACCAATTTGTTAAGGTCCTCATAGCCTTTTTTCGAAGGCATTCAACATGAAGAATAATAAACATGGTAGGCCAAAAAGATCCAATTTATAAGTTTCTCTTTACCGGCTAATGAAAGGAACTTATTTCCCCAATTAAAAATGTTGTTCTTCAATTTTATGAGGAATCAATACCACATATCATGGAGAGAAACTCCCAGCCCAAAGGGAATACCGAGGTATCATGTAATTTGAGCATGTTTGATTGGTTTCTACTATTGAGGAATCCAAGGAGGTGCTAGATTAGGTTGAATCAGTACAAATTTAGTTTTATTGTGTGCTAATTGTGAACCCAAAATTGAGCAATACAAATCCAAGGCTTCCAAAACATTATTAATTTATGTTTCAGAATTTTGCAGAAACAACAAGATGTCATCAACAAAGTGTGAGTTTAACACAACTTAATTATTAGGAATAGTGATTCCTTTAATTAATCCCAATTGATTGTATTTTTGCAAAATGTAGCCAAGAGTGTCTGTAGCTAAAACATAAAGGAATGGAGATAATAGACATCCTTGTTTGATCAATCGTTGTAGAATCCAAATGGGTTGGACATTGAGTTATTGATCCTCAATACTGCATTAGCATCATTGAAGAGCATCTAAACATGCTTACAAATCTTGGGACCAAAACCCAACCACTGCATCATCTTTATAATAAAATGCCAATGCACTCTATCATAGGCTTTATCAAAATCTAGTTTGACAAACAAAGTATTTTGCCTTGAATGTTGTTCCCATTCACTCATTTCCTAAGCCAATATCAAGTTGTCTAGAATAAATCTTCCACCTAGGCAACCAGTTTGCCCGCCCCTAACTATCATTTTAGCTATTGGTTTAATCCTTGTGGCTAATGCTTTAGTAATAATCTTATAAGAAGTATTGAGTAATGTAATAGGATGTCACCTAGAGATGTAAGCTGTATTTTTTCCTTTTGGAAGGAACTTAATTAAGCCTCTATTGATGTTTGGACCCAAGGAACCAACATTAATAGCTTCCAAGTAAACTAAGTAGAAGTCATACTTGATGTGATGCCATAAAGTTTGGTAAAACTCAACTGAGAACCCATCAATCCCAGGGCTTTCATTAGGAGCCATGAAAAAAAACGTGTTCCAGATCCTCAATGGAAAGGTTACGATCAAGAAAACACTTTGTTCTTGGTCTACTTTCTTAGGTACAATATCCTCAAATATATCCTCTCAGATTGATTGCACATCTTGCCAATTTAGATCTTCGGTGATTTTTTTTTTCATAAAAGGTCTGAAACATATTCTTAATTTCATCTTGATTTGTGTGAACATGTCCATCCTCGTCATAAATGGAATAAATAAACTCTTGTTTGTGTTTATACTTTAAGTATTGAAAGAAATACTTGGAACCTTTGTTTCCTTCTTTAAACCAATGTAACTGAGCACGAATTTTAGCTCTTCGCCCCTTATAATGATCCAACCTATGAAGTTGTGTTTCAAGAGAGGCAATAAAAGATTGTAAAGCTATGCTACCTAGATTATTATTCAACATTTTTCTATGCCTAACAAGTTGCCCCTGTAAGGATTTTTTTTTCCTTTTCTGTTGCCATGCTAATCTTCTACCAAAGGATCGTGAAAATTCAGCACATTTAGAAATAGAAAGCTGCCAACAAGTCCTATATGACTCCCCTTTGTTGTGCTTAGGAATAGAATTCCAAATGCGGACCAGAGCATCAACAAAAGAAGAGATTTTCAAATGGGAAATATTAAGCTTAAAGGGGAGCTTTGAGTCCAAAACCATAGATGTTTCCTTAACAACCATACAAATGATAGCTATGTGATCTAAAAGAGTAGTGGAATATTCTACCCTCACAAAATTTCCATAGTCAACTTGGACTACTTACAGATTAGGAGATCTATATAAAACCTATCAAGTCTGCTAAGCTTTCTATCCACCCCTAGCCTACAATTAGTCCAAGTAAACCAATTATGTTTATTGCAAGTGCTTTTATTAAACAAAGGATCAACAATCCCCATAGAGTTACGACAAAGCAACAATGAATCAAATTCTTCATTACTAAAATTTTAATTTGAAAGGGCCAGCTACGATCACTATGGTGTTCTACCATGTTAAAATCTCCACCAATAATCCAATCAACATGAGGTAGTTGATTGGACATACATTCCCATAGCTCACATCTTGTTTTAGCAATGTTAGGGGCGTAAATAGAACAAAAACCAATAGGTTGGCCATTAATAAAGGTAAGAACTAATACACAATTGTGTGATGGATCCTCCCCTTTATCAATGAAAAATCTATTAATCCATGAAGCCAATCCAATTACAACCCTGTCGCCGCCATCACTATGTAATGTATGGAAAAAGGTATCATCTCTCTACATATTAAATAATGATGCAACAAGACGAGGAGCACTAATTTAAACCTCTTAAAAAAACAACAACAATAGGTTTCCACTTAACAATAGAATTTTCAGCCTCAAATTTGCGGTGAGGGAGTGATAATCCTCTAACATTCCATGATAAAGTTTTAAAGTTCATGATTAACAATATTAGAAGAGTCTCCTTCCCGTGGCAAAACATCAAAGTGATTTGCAAGCTTAATCAAATTATTAGGATTCTCAACCTCCTTAGCCTAAGCAATAGGAGATTTGGATCATGGTCTTTTAACTTGAACTAGATGTGCACTCCTCACTGAAGGAAGTGGAGATCTACATCTATCAATGAAACTTGTATGGGACGTTTCCTTATTCATTGTAATAGGATTAGTAGGAGAAGAATGATGATTTTGTGCATAAGACACCATATGTTGGGAGTCAACTGTTCTTGGAGGATCCTTTCATTTCCTGACCATCCTCCAACTATCTGTCATAATAACATCTGAGTGAGGATTGGACTTGACATTCTCATTTTATTATGATATATATCATTGGCTAGTTGGGTTGATTGAGGGACTGAATTAAGCATCATAGAAGGTTGAGTAGACTATGGCTCTTGTTGTCGATTGAGGGCACTTGGAGATTGAGTATAACTTTATCTACTTTTGATGGACAATCTCTTATCAGGCGACCATCTTGTTTATAGAGGAAGAAAGCGTTAGGCTTATTAAGGTAGACTATTGGCTGGAAAAATTCAAACCCCGACCCAACTAACTTAATACTATCAGGAAGTGGATTATTTAAGTCCATTTCAACACAAGCACGTGGGTGAACCCTAAGGATAAAGAACTTATCATTATTTTTTTTACACCAGATAACCCTCCCAAGTTGTGCAACAATTTCTTTTAGAAAAAAGGTTTAAAAGCAAAATTCATAAAAGGTAATTTAGTCCACATTGGATACTTAGTCCTAGAGGGACCCTCAACATGAAAATCCAAAGACCAAGCCTATAAATGACATATATGTCCACAAATAACCCAAGTTCCATATTGAAGGACCGCCTGGGCATGGTCAACAAGATAAAACTTGCAAGAAACATACCCTTTATCCAATCCTCTTATAGCTCCAATTTTCCAACCTTTACTCTCCCAATTTATTTTAGCCCATTTGTAAAAGTTAGTTTAAGATGATATGCCCTTTAGAAAGAATAAAATTATAGAGCTATGTTAGCATTCTTCAATGCTATCAAGCACATCATCAAGCAATAGAAATTCTAATGTCTTACCTTCATTAGCTTGTTTCTCCATTTCATTCTCTACTCCAGCTTGGGCTTTAACTCCCTTATTAGATTCAATCTATAATCCTCTTTTGCTTGAAACTGAGCTCCGTCCTCCTTTATCAACCTCTGTCTCTAGCATTGCTAGGTCAAAGGAACCATTATTTTGAATAGGGGTTTCCACCTACTCAACATCTCCAGAGTCTTCCACAAGATCTCTTGCCGCTTTCCCCGCCTTTGATTTCAACCTCATTGTCACAATGGAATTTCCTATCTGTAAACCCTCCATCTCCCCACAAAACAAACTCGTGTCACACCTTCTAACCACAACCAAGGAATGTGAATAAGCGAGTGAAGATCTAAACAAAAGCCCTAGCGAATTAACACAACTGCCAATCTCCTATTGTTACAACAAGATAGGGTTACAAACACAAGTTATTCTCCTTTCATCGCCTGCTAGCTTTTGAATTGAGTTTAGAAAGGATCTAGGTTTTGTTTATCTCTAGTTAGAATTAGGTTCTTATATTAAGACTCAAGATGTGTCTTTTTATCTTTTTTTTTATAAAATATTAAATTATTCTTTGAATTAATACAAAGTTAAATAAAATGTATCTATAAAAATATTAATATGTTTTTTCTATTAATTATGTGAATTATGACATTTTTAAAAAACTTTTCAATTAATATCTCTAAATTATTATTATTAATACATTATCTTTAAAAAATGTATATTCTAAATTATTATTAGAGAATTAAAAACATGAAAATTTCAAGATTATAATATAGCTTGGCAAGATTTATAAATAATATTTATTTTTTTACGAAGTCAAATTTAGAATGCCAAGCTATCAGGTATGGGGCAAAGGTTTCAATCCCCTTCTTCCTTTATTCGTCCATTAATGAAAACATTAATGACTATAGGGAGAAGCACATTAGCAACCCGACTTTCCATGAGGGTTTATTACTTTTAATTTATGAGTATTTCAAATCTCGCACTTTGGGAAAGGAAATCAAAGGAATGGAGGAAGGTAATTCTGAGGAGGGTTTAGAGGAGGATTACATCCCCTCAGACATAGAGGATAGCAGAGATATGCACTCAGAGACAGAGGAGGAAGAACCTCTTCAGACGAAGAAAGGGAAGAAGAGAGTTAAACATGAAATAATAAAACAACACATAGAGATATCTTCGGATAAGGAGTACAATGAAAATGAGGAAGGTATGGAAACGAGGAATGAGAGTTCGGGAGAAGAAAGAGGAATGAAGAAGAAGGGGAAGCAGGACAAAAAGAGAAAGATTACAATCAAGATGCCGACTCAGAATGAGGAGGATAGTTCGGGGAAGAGGGTTACGAGATCAAAAAGATTAAAAGTGGAAACCTAGGAGGAGAAACTGACTAGCCAGGAAGAAACACAAGAGGGGAGAGCTGAGGAAGAGGAGAGTCAAGGGAAGAAGAAGGAAGAGGATGTCAACAGCCAGGGTTATGCAGAGTATGGAGAAGACCATTACACCTGCAGTATTACAGGTAAAAACAAAAAGGTTGTCTGGAGAAATTTTGACTCGGTCTTCGCTAAAATGGGCATAAAGAGAGAATTGGTAAGGACCTTGGTTAAGGAAATCAAAGAGGGCATAATTCAGATGCAAGAGCTCATTGATCCTGCTTTGGTGATTTTCAGCGACAATGTGAGGGAAGATCCTCAAATGGATGTGCTGAACAATGCAAAAAACAGTGCCATTGACAGCTATAGATCAACGAAATGGACCTACTATGAAATATATGAGCTAAAAAAAAGGATGGACAGGATGGAGAAAGAAAGCATAATCAACAACAACAAAAATATAGCGGAGGACAGGGAGCTGGATAGCAGAGTAACTGAACTGAAGCATAGGATCAAAGGTATTGAAGCTTCAATGGTTAAAATTGCTGAGCAAAGTTACAACATACTTAAAGCCTCCAATGATAACATCAAGGTAATCATTGATAAGTTTCAAGGACAAAGGGGAAACAAAGAGGATCGACCGACGCACAAAGACAGGGATCAACTTCCAGAAGATGAAAATACGAAGGGAACTGGAGAAGAAGCCAAACAGAAGGCAAACTAGGAAGCTGACAAGGAGCTGGCCGAACTTAGAGAAGCTATTGAAAGAATGACCGAGCTGGAGATACGGGCGGTGAAGATTCTCAGAGATATTGCCTGACTGGCACCCCTAGTTTTTTATTTCCTGGCTTTATTGGATATGCGTTCCTGGCTTTTTGTTGTTTGTGACTGTTTTGCTAGAATTGCCTGTTTCTTGATGGATTTTTTGTAACGCTTATATGCTTTTGTTCTCTTTTTATCTGTTGTAGGGTTTTAGGAACCCATCAAAACCTGTTTTCCTTAATCAAAAACATATAAATAATTTTCTTTGCTTGTAATTATTGTTTTATTTCTCACAAAATATTATGAATAAAATAAAAATGTATTAAATAAAGATTTGGTTCTATCATAATATTTTAATTTATAAAAAAATATATTTAAATTTGATTGAATTTAAGTTTAGGGTATTTTATTAAGAATCTCAAAAGAAGCATTAGAGTGGAGTTATGTTTATGCATTTTAGGACATCTTAATATTTTGACTTTAAATTTCATTTGTATATTATATATAATTTTGATAAGAGTTTTTAATTTTAATATAACATATATACAATTGGTAGTTCATTAAATTTCATTAATAAAGAGAATTAAAATAATTTATATTAAAATATTAATTAATTTTAATCTAGCATTTTGTCCAACTTTTATTAATGTTTTGATTAGTTTCTATTAGATAAATAATTAAGAACTATGTGTGTGGACTCTTAAAATTAAGATTATTTGTAGGAAAGATTTAGGTTGAAAATAATTTCTATTTTAGATTTTATTTTTATTTATTTTAGAATAACATTGATCTATTACAATTGAATATATATGAAAACATATTTTGTTACATTTAAGATAAGTCTTTTTCACAATAAATATTTTAATTTTTAAAATAAATTTATAAAAAGACTATTGATTCTTTTGTGTAAATCCCATTAATTAATTATCTCATCCATTAAAAACTACTATTTATCTTTAAAATAAAAAAAAAATTATTTTAAAATTTTTATAAAATAAAATACATTCTATATTGTCTTTCATATAGGTCTATTGTAAGATGGCTTATTGTTTTTCTTGATTCTTTTATAGTTTGATATATTGACATATCTACTTTTAGGTCTACTATATGAGACTACCTCCTATTCCAAGGAGAGGTTGTTATATATTTTTTGACATGTCTTTATTCTTTTATAGTCTACTATTTTGGGCTATTGTTTTTAGGTCTACACATGACATATAGTATAGGAGACTACCTCACCTTGTATTACATGTAGGAGGTGTTGACTACTACAACCAAGTGTGCAAACCCTATCATGTGTATAATTTGAATACAACAAAGTGTACATACCCTGTCATGTATATAATTTGAATGTATCATGTAATTTGTTATGACATTGAATTGTTCATTGTTTTTCTTATTTTTTAATCTTTGAAACCTCTTATTCTTTTTCTAAAAGTAGTAATAGTCGATGATAACATTGTTGATTATGATGTAAGTTTACCATTATTGATTTTTTTATTTTTTTTTACAACCTCCCTTCTTAAAACTGCTGTACTCTATATTTGTCAATTATATTTTTTCAATAAAAAATTCTATTCAATTTTTAATTAATATCTATCACATATTTTTTTACTATATTTTAAATAAAAAGTTTATATCTGAATTATATTTCTAACCTCACCTCCCACAAACAATTTTGAGTTTATTGAGAACTAATGTCAAAATGCATTCTAAATTTGGAGGCTTTATCACTCTTTTCGACTAACTACCTAGGTAGTAGAGATGTGCGTGGGATATCAGAAAATACAAAATAGGGTAGGTTGAAATCATCGAGAACTGATTTTGATTGAAATGGCTAAACCCAACGCCACAGAAAAAAATAAAAAAATAAAATAGTTGCAACATATGGTTGAACATTTCTAGATTCTTGGGACTCTTAACTGAAGAGTTTTTAACGGTTATAATGGTAGATTGTGGGCAGGGTTGCCACGCAGGCATGGCCCATGGTGACGTGGTCAGTCTACTTGGCGCAAATGACCTGTTCCGAACAGGTCGGTAATCGGCGGTTTTAACTTTGGAGGGAGAATCTATCATGTAGGGAATGTATGATTAGGATTTAGAAGTTACTGGTGATGGAATGGTCTGGTGCATTTGCTACGGATAACATCACTAAACTTGCGAAGCTTTTGGCATTGATGGAATGTTGATTTGTAGAGTGTGTTGGCGGGAATATAGAGAAATCTATGATGAAGCAAAACTGCCATTGATGGTCAGCCATGTGGGTAGGGTAAGTAAGGGACTTTTTTGAATTTGGGGGCATAGGGATGGAGAGATTCCTTAGAAGATATAGTTAGTGGGGGGAGTGTGGAAAGAGGTGTGTGTGAGGAGGATTACATCTGGCAGGCAGGGAGCAAAGGAGACAACATCTGAAAGCACCACTTGGAAATAGGGGACTCTCTGTCTATGTGGATATTTTGTCCACGTTCAACTTTTATTTTTTTGGGTTTTTCCATGTGAAATGGTATTGCCAGCAGGGATGTAAGTGAACAGTAGAAAGTAGAAGACAACCCAGAAAACCTAAGAAGGCCTAATGCTATATAAAGCTGTTTCCCTTCATCTGCACAAAGACATTCCTTACTAGGAGAAAAACTTGTTTTTCCAAATAAATTAACGTCTCCTTTTGACAGTGGTCTGTACTCTATAACATGGCACCCAAGTGCCTGGCTATAATCAATTCATTGGGTCCCTATGGGAAACCCCATGATGTTTGATATGATATACTTTCCTAAGGCCTGTTCTGTATTGGATCATGGGGAGGAGTGCTCTATTATCCATTGAGTGTTATTATTATTATTATAATTATGGCCCTTAGATCTACAAATCTTTACTTCTCTTCTCAGCAAACACCACTGCACAAATCTATGGCAGTTGTCTCCCACTGAGCTTCTCCAGTCATTACTTCAGTCCCTGAACCTTAAAGTTCAAAACTTGGGGGTTCATAGATGCAATCAAGTACCAGGAGTAACAGTGTATTATAATTTTACGCAAACACTGATTTGGTAGCTGATTTGGGCATTTAAGGGAGGTATGGATATCCGGTGTTCCCAAAACTTGGACGATGGAGAGCTATGGCTGCCCTCTGATTTCCTGAGTGATGAAAGCCCTCCAAAGGAAAGAAGAGTCATGCAGAGCAATAAAATCAATAAGCCACAGATTCCTTCTGAGTTTCCCTATGAGTGGAACTCCTTCGGGCTTCCCCTGGATTCTTCGTCCTATAACTCCCCTGTCGAGTCAGTCGTAGGCTCAACTGAAACAGAGAGTGACGAAGAAGATGAACATGTCGCTGGCCTAGCACATCAGATTGCTCATTCCATGCTTGATGATGACGACAACAGTTGCAGAATTCCTGATTTGCAGTGGGCATACAGGCCGAATGTCTTTGATACATGCAAGGTAGTACCTAATAGGTTTTCTAACCTCGTTTCATGGTTGGTTTTCATCAATCTTGAACATCAGGCCTAATTTTTGTTCTTTATTTTTTTTTCTGCAGTCCAATACAATGGCCAGGTCTCCACAATCTATCTTGTCGGCAGCGGGTAGTTGGTCTACAGTGAGCTCCAAAGGGCCTTCACAGGTTTCATCCCCTCCTACTACTCCCCTGACAGAGAACTCTGATGCATGGGAGTTACTATATGCAGCAGCCGGGGAAGTTGTGAGGCTGGAGATGGATGGTATGCGGCAGATACCCACATCCCAAATACATGGCCAAGGCGTCATAGGGGCTGTTAGACGGCAGAACATCCCTGCAACACATCCTTCAACTCTTTTCAACAAGGACTTCCAGACCGGGAGCTCCAGTTTCTCAGGATTTCCTTCAAAGGACAGAGTTTACTCATCTCAAACACTTCAAAGAAGTTGGAGTGACAAGGCCAAGGAAGAAGATAGGAAACAACTTCCCTATCAAGTAAATAAAGCCTTTCTACTTGTTTTCAATTTCTGTTGATTTCAACCAGATCCTAGGCCTACTAGGTGTATGCGGAGTGTGTTTAACACGTGGTTTTGTTTTCTGTGTTTTCCCCCAACAGTATAGGCAACCTAAGAACAATAACGCATCCGCTTGGGGAAGGCAAGCAAAATCTACACAAGTTCAGCACTTGCAATCCAGGGCAGGCTGTAAATCTGGCGTTGTCAACCGCTCTACAAAGTCTGTTGACTACTCTTCTTCTCCATGGCCTCCTCTGCAGCAAGCCGGTGGTTCTGGCATGAGAGCCGTTTTTCTTGGGCCAAATGGCTCAGGCCGAGAATCTGGAGGCACTGGCGTGTTCTTACCTCGGCGTGTGGGTAACAGCTCTGATATGAGAAGGAAGCCAGGTAGGACTGCTGCTCTCGTGGTTCCCTCTTATTAACATGATTTTAGATCTTAGTATGGAATAATGAAAGCGCTTCAAACTAGGGTTTCCTTGACCGATGTACGGGCCAAGGCTCATGCATACAAGCTAGTTTTCATGTTTCTTGATGTTCGGTGTTGGGTTCTGATGGCTGGAACTTGGGCGTTGTTTGTTTCGTGGCTGAAAGTTCATTTTGATTTAGGCTTTTGATGTTCAGAGTTGGATTTTGATGGTCTGTATGCATGGGTTTTGTTTGTTTCATAGCTGAATGTTAAATGTGTTTTGATGGGTGCTATATTTGCTCTCTGCTTATGTTCATGATTGGTACTCCAGTCAGGTCGAAAGCAAATCTGATTGTCAGGTATTTTATCCTTTGTAAACAGTTAGGTTCGTGCCTGGTTTTTATTGTCAATGTTGTAATACAGCTCATCCGATGGCCTATTCATGCTTCTTTTGAATAAACATGTCTGTAATCTTCAGGTTGCTTTTTACACGTTTTTCTTTCTTTCTGCTATAGTCATGCTTGGATCCTATCTGAGTTTCTTTTCTGGTACTGTTCATGATTAAATTATTTCTAGGTTTATTGCAATGCCCATTAGTTGCATCCTAGTTAGGTTGCGACTATTATTTACTTATTATTGCTAATGGTCGGATCCTAGCTAGGTGGTCCTAATGTTTTGTTTCTAGCAGTGGTTGCATTAGGCTTCTTTGAAATTCTGTCTCATTAGTATCGTTTCTGGCTGGGAACGACTTAGGGTTACTGGTATACTTGTCTGCCTTGATGTTCTTTAAAGTTGAATCCTAACTAGTATGGTGTCATTTTGCATTTTTGATTTTGTATGCCTCTGTGTCTGTGTTTCAACTGTTCTCATGTTGCTGTGTGAATGGAATACCTTGTTTTGGTCTCTAGTGTTTTTCTCAAAAGTAGATTTATATGTTTCTTGTATTGGATTTCTAACTGTGATTTGCCCCTCTGCAGCTTGTTCCACTGTTCTGCTGCCCTCAAGGATTGTTCAGGCACTGAACCTTAATGTTGAAGACATAAATGCTCAAACAGGGTTGCAGTGCACTATTTCTCACAATTATCGTGGTGAGCTATAATTAATGTAATGTGTGTGTTTGATCTTAACTTCAGTTGTGTGTTTATTTGATTGACTGATTTGTTTAATATTTGCAGATGCTTTGATATCAACACCTGCAATTCATCCATCAGGACAGTACGTGGGGAAACCTCTTGATCATTGCAAGCTTGCCCCAAAAAATGGAATCTCTGAGCACCAAAATAACACTTTCTATTCGGCCACTTCTCAGATCCAGGCCGCACCAGCAGAAATAAGCTTACCTCAGGAGTGGACTTATTAATTTTCACCTACTGCTAATATCTAATGCTTATTTAGGATCTTCAGTTAATTTCTAATCTACTCGATTGAAAATTTAGAAGTTTAGGATTGTTTTGGGGAGTGGAACTACTCTGTATGGAGAGTAGTCTGTTAGTTTTTGTGTTGTAAAACACATAATAGAAGTGACAGGTCATGGATGGTGGCTTGTATTTTACTTGGTCAAGAGATCTCCAAGTTCTTATCTGGGCTGTACAGTAGTGAAAATTTCCGGGATAGATTAATTTGGCATTGTTATAAGCATCATTGCATCAAAGGGTGCTAGTTGAGCACCAGCAAAGTATTATCCAATAATGTGGCGTGTTTCCAAGGCCTCAGTGGAAACAGTTATTGCATTTTGTAATAAATCGAATATAATGAAAATTCATTACAGTAAAAGGTTCTCTCTCATTGGTATGAGAATTTGTGTTATTTACCGATTCAGAAAGGACACTTCGTTCATTGTTTTGATTTATGGCAGCAGCAATTTTGATCTATTGTGATAAATCCTTTTTTTTTCAGAATTTTTTGTTCTTGTAATCCTTGATTTTCTTTATTCAATACCAAGAAAAGGTTCTGGCAAATATTTTGATTGAACATGATATTTGGCTATATAACAAATTTTTTTTTTAAGCTTTGCAAATTTAATTCCACTTCTGGGAAAAATTATGGTTGCCGCTTTTTTTTTGGTTTCTGATTTCTGTGATGTTTTTTTAAATTATTTACCAAATTTTATGGATTAATCCATGAACGACATACTGAAAATTTCTTACTTTTTTCTGTGACTATTCCACAATTTTTTTTGATATTGCATATATCAATTTTCCATAAAATTAGGGTGTGTATTTTGGTTCTGATTTGTGTGATGGTTCTTTTAATCTATTACCAACCCTGACCCTGACCCTGACCCTGACCCTAACCCAGTTATATGGGACTAAAATCCCAACTATGCAACATTTTTTAGAATCCGATTTTCAAATTAGGGTTTCTTTTTTTGTTTTCTGATTTTTGTGATGTTTTTCTTTATTTTTTTACCAGCCTTATCCCAAACCCAATTTTTATGGATCACGAAAACATTTTTATTTAAAATTTTGCAATCTAATGCTAAATTTGCTAAAAAAAATAAAAAAAAAAGTAGGATTTATGTTTTTTTAGGTTTCTGATTTGTGTTATGATTTTTTAAAAACTTTTTGAAGAACGCTAACCTAAATCCAATTATTTTGGATTGATTCCTAATTATATTGGAAAGCAATTTTTTTTAAAATATTGCAATCTAATCGATTATTTAAAAAATCAGGGTTTCTATTTTTTACCAACCCTAACCCAATGACTATGAAGTAAATCCCAACTAATTGAGAAGTTCCCGCTTGTTTTTGCTGGAGAAAGATATTTGCCACTTACATATTTGCAATTTGAGAGAGACAAGGTTTCTATTAAAAGCATAGAAATCGACAATAATCTACAATATATTTTTAGCAATCCTTGTCAGAGATGTTGGACATGGTTTATAAATAATCATATCAGAACAATAATTTACTTATTACAGATGTTTTCTTGGGTAAGTGAGTAATACAGTTATTTGCTTGAAATTGAATTGCGAAGTGACTATAATGAGACTATTCAGATGCTTAATTGTTGTTCGTAAATATGAGCTACGAATGTCCGTTTAAAGGTTATATCACATTTTTGAAGAAAGAGTTTTGCTTGTGCCGGTTGAGTGAAGCACCAGCCTTGTTCAACTGCAGATGAAGGCTGGATTTTGGAGAATCATATTGTAGTTCAGGTGTTATTAAGACTATCTTTTACAAGTCCTTGACGAGTTTAGCTTTTGAGGTCAGTGTCTCACTTAGACAGGGAACGTTTTATAGGGTAAAGTGCAAAACTCTTCTACGGACTTGTGTTGTTCCAGAATATTAGGGCAACTGTGGTGCTTAAATTTCTTTTGCTTTTAGCATTCTTTTGGGTAGGGGGAAAATCAGTGATTTTACTTTGAGTGCTAAACTACTCTACAGGCTTAATGTGTTTTGTTTGAGAAGATTAGGGCGATTATGATACCCCAAATGCCTTCGCATTAGCATTCTTTTCGGTAGAGAATCAGTGTTTACTCGATGAGAAATGTATTGTCTTGAGTAGATTAGGGCAGTTGTGTTACATGCTCATTTGATTAAGTCTCTGTTTTGGTATAGCTAAGTAATAATGTTTTCTACGAGTGGACCAGGGAAATGGGTTAACAGCCTTTGAATCAGTCTGTCTGGTGTCTGGATTTGAGTGTGTGGGAATTGATTTTAGCACCAATGTTGAGATAAACTCACTTTTTGGATTTGATTGTGGGAGTTATTAGCATCCGAGTTGATGCTAAAAACTTTTGCACAGTTGAATTCAGAAATAGCAGATGGTCAACATAATAGGATTGTAAAAATCTATTGTCATTACTTGTATTGGTCAGAAACATTGATGCTAAAAATTTTCATCTAATCAAATCCAAAAACACCAGATCGTCAATATAATAAGTTGTGAAAATCAAATGCATTACTCTACAAGCTGTCTATTTGTATGAGTGGCTTGGGGGCGATGGGTTATTCAATAGCCTTCCAAAAGGTGCTCACTTGCTCTAGAGGCTAAATATACCGTGTGGTGAAATTTATTACCGAGAAGCAGCATCCAAGAGATAAAAAGTCATGTTCCAAGTTGTCATCAGATCAAAATGAAAGTGCCAGGAAAATCCAGCAATAATGGGATCCATGAAACAGATCAAATTAGTGGTCACTCTCAGCCTCCTCTTCAACCATTCCCATGTTCTTTCCTGGAACAAGTGAAGGAACAAAATCTTCCCTAATGTGATCCGAGTCATACTGAAATGACTGTTCCTTTTCTCATTCCGAGTCATACTGAAATGACTGTTCCTTTTCTCATTCCAAAAAGGAGGCTTGACCAAGGGGCTTTGTTGATCTCTAGATACTGTACTTAACCGTTGGTAGACCATCATTATCTTTCCAGTTCTAATTTAAGGGGAATGGAAAAGGGGGTAACCCTCACAGAGTCATATTGTACTCAATAACCTGGGAAAATTGTGAAGCTTATGGGAGAAAATTTTGAAGTTCATGGGTTTAAACTTTAAACAAACTACACCTTCAATTAAGACCATTACTGTCTCCCGATTTGGTGACTCGGTTTATAGTGTCGACAGGCCACTTAAATATTTGATAAATATATATGAGGAACTGATTTATGATATGAATGTGATCCGTTTGTCGGTGTCAGAAAGTTTTTCTGTACGATCTAAAAAAACAAATAAATTTATCTGTGATGTGGAGCGCTTTCCATATTTGTAAGTACGCCTTCCGCAACTTCGTCTGTTGGCCGTAAAGAGCTCTTCCTAACTGATAACCAGTGTTTTACCCACCTTATTAAGACATATCATCCAAGTGAAGCAAAGTGGAGGAAAGAGATCGATACTAACCCAATTAAAGCTCTCAGAAAATAGCTTCAATCTTTAAAACTATACAATGATCTCTCAAGATCAGATGCAGTGGTCCCCTGGAGGTGGATTTATGATTTTTCTTGACGGAGTTTAGAGGTGCATTTTTCCAATCGGTTATGAGAGATAGCTTAGTAATATGGTATACTTCTTATTTCTGGTAGGAGGCATCTCAATCTTCTACAAATGAGGTGTATATATCTTATACCTTGAATTTGTGATCACTTTTCAAGAATATAAGTTCTTTACCATTAGACCAATTTTTGGAAACCCAACCTCCTTTTTTTTTTCTTTCTTATGACTTAAAAGAGTTTTAGCTAGAATCGTAGTTCTTCATATGAATGGACATTGTATGCTTATATTCTACTGGAGTGGACCACTTCAGTTCAAAAACTGCTACATTTGTATGATATGATTGATTTCTATTATGTAGTGTACTCCAATGTTAAAGGTGTGGAGTGCACTTTAATGTTGAACATAATAATTTTCGCTAACAAGATTAAGTTATAGATGATATATAATTGTATTGAATAATCTTTTATTTTATATATGATTGGTGCTTTGTTCTTTTGGAATGTGTAATATTCTTGAATGTTCTATTTTCAATGGGTGTAAATCTTACTAATATAATTTCTGAAAATCTATCAAATAATGCGGTCTTTTGACACTTCATATGTTCTTGTTGAGGTATTTGAGTACTTTTTATGGTAAGAGATTCCAAGGTGATGGTTTGTAGGATTAGCTTTCCTCGAAATAAAAGGAGTTCACTTTGTTAATGATTATATTTTGCCAATGATTCATTTATTGCTCTCATTGAAAATCAAAATTTTGTTGCTTACGCAATATCTTGCTTCTAGGATTTTTGGAGGCCTCTAATTCTAGTGTTTAACGACCAAAAGCTTAGATCTAGAAAAAACTACCTTTAAAAAAAAAAAAATCTAGATGGCTTTCGTAATATGAGTAGTTTTAGATGCTTTGAAGAGTCATTTTCAAAATTTTAGGTTTCTCCTTTGCTTTTTAGGTAGCTCCCTAGTTTTCATGGTAATATGTTTCTCTATGATTGAGTATAAACTCTTATTTTTAGATCAAAAAGTTCCCATCTCGTGCATCCAAGTTTCACATTTGTTCTAAGGTTCATTTGCTCTTCATGTATATTTATTATTGTTTACACTTGATTCTTTTTATAGCTCTTTATGAGATTTAGTAAGTTGTTGAGGTTTTTTCATGTGCCACTATGTTTAAGGGATTTAAGGGCTTTCACAAGATTGCTTTGGACATTTGCTACTATCCATGGGATAAACATGACAAGAATTATTGATATTCTTCACAAACAAGGTAATCAACATTATAAGATTTTCATTAGAAATCATATATCTCAAGGCAATGCCTATGGCAGGGCTTGTTAGTTGAGGTTGGGGATTCAAACTCTTATTACAACTCTACCATTTGATGATCTAAGTAATCCTTTATAATATGGAGAAATAAGAAATTTTGTTAAAATCTAAATCTTACCTCAGATGAGTGGCTCTGTACTCAAGTAACACAATGGGAATTCTTTAGGTGCATGATTCACCTTTGGAAAATATTCCTTGTTAGAGTAATAAGTTATTTCACTTATTTATTAAATCATTTTGATTTAATTATTAAGTCACTTATTATCTCTAGTTTGCTTAAGCCAAATTATCCATATAATAATTAATTCTTTTATTAATTATTATCATACAACCTAGATTTCTCCTTTTTCGGGTTTTTATCACTTTTATAACGTTTGATCCCTTTGTAATTATTCCTACTCGGTGAATTATCTGAGGATCCTATTGTATTGTGGGTTTCCTCTCCATTGTTAGTACAATATGTTTCATTTTTCATCAATCTGTTATTTTTGGCCTCCATAGCTTTTGCTTCTCTCTTTCTGTGACAGGTTTGCATGCAAGTGATTCTTGGGAGTTGTAGGGTTGAGCTTTCATTAACTCCAATATGATATTAGAGCTCCAGATCTTCATGCACTTGTTATCTTCATGAGAGATTTGACCTTGTTCTTCAGATCTGTTCTTTTCACGAGGTTTTCTGTTTCAGATTTTTGTGGACCTGGGGAGAATTTGTTTTTGGAGCACTTTGGGCTTAAACGAACCTCGCAGTTACGCTCAAAAGGCCCAAAACCCCTATTTTTATATAAGGCATGTCCAATTTGGACACAATTGCATTCTGAGGCAAATTTTTTTTTGCCCGTCTGTCCTTTTCTGGGCACGATTTTTGAGGCAATAGACCAATTTTTTTTTCTTGGTAAATCCGCCATGCCAGCATTGGCTACGTCATCTAGAGTCTACATAGTCAACTCCACCAAATTTGACAAAATTTTTAGCAGTTTCGCCAGATTTAGTGCCATCGCCAGATTTAGTGGAGCTCGGCCAGATTTAACCGAGATTTCTTGGGGTTCTTCATGTTTTGGAGCAGTCTTTGGTTTTTTGCTCGTACCTTGAGCAAACATAGGCATTTTTGGGGAAACGAGATATCGTCAGAAAGATGGTTCGGAGCCCGATATGATTTTCTAGGTTTGGTTTTATAATTTTTTCGTCTTGTAGGGGTTTTTGCCAGTCAAAGTCAGGGTTCCTATTTGCACTTTGGGAGACATATCTTGTTCATCTGGACTCCATTTTCTGACTTCCACACATCATTGGAAAGGTGGGTTTGTGCTCTTTCTTCCTGTATGGGTCTCATCTCCAGAATCTTCTCCAGGTATATTTTATTTTTTATTTTTTTATTTTTTGCAATCTGGTGGATATCTTGGATGTTTCAAGTCTTGGGATCATTTTCCTTGCATGAGATGAGTCCCTTTTAGCTGTTACTTATGTTCCTATAGCTTTCAGTCATTCTCGAGCATTGTATACATCTATTTCTGTAGCATTTTTTTTTTTGCAAATGTACTGAGATAAAGTGCCTTCTATTATATACTTGAGATCTTGCACATTTTTGTTCATGTTGTACTTACACTACATTATAAAGTGCCATGGGGGGATTTGATGTTTGTTTTATTTGCCATCCACCTTTGCCACAATAGTGTTCCTTCCACGATATTAGCTTCATGATGTGTGTCAAGAGAGTGATCCTTTCACACCACCATCCTTTATATGTGTTTGTACTTTCTTTTGCACTTTTTATGTTCCTAGTTCTTAGTCATGCAGTTATTCTTGGCAGTCTGTTTCAGTGTACCTGTCATGCCTCTCCCTGCTCAACATTATGGGGGTATCTCCTGTTGGTTCTAATGCTTCCTTGGTTTGATGGAGTGAGCTATGTATTCAATATTTGTTCGTATGTACTACGCGGATGCAGTGGCTGAGTACCTATGCATTTCGGTGTGATGAATCACTTACCATATGGACACTCTTTCATTCCATTTTTGGAGGCATCCTTCCATCTTTTGATTAGCTCTTCAGACTTTGGTGTTTTTTCCATTTGTATCTACAAGTTCTGATGTTTCCTTTGTTTTCCATCCTGATTCGAGTAGTGTCATTTGACGACACTCATGCAGATTATAGTCTTCTCTACCCGATCATGTTCTATTACAGTGGAGGTTCCAACAATTATTCTTCGATAGTGTTTGCAGCTTCATGCTTCAGTGATGTTCTTCATGTTCATCCTTTGTTTCTATTTTCTGGGACATTCTCTAGTTTGGAGGCTTCTTCAATCCTTCACTAGGCTTTATCTCTTTTCAGAGAGGGGTTTTTCCCACTGGATTTTCTCCCTTTATCCTCTTTACAGAGATTTCTTGTACTTGGGTACTTGATTAGGCCATGTTGCCGAGACCCATTTCCTGCTTTCAGTTGTTGTTTCTAAATTTTAGCTACTCCCTAAGTTTATCTTACGGGGTGTTAGAGTAATAAGTTATTTCACTTATTAATTAAATCATTTTGATTTAATTATTAAGTCACTTATTATTTATAGTTTACTTAAGCTAAATTAGGCATAATAATTAATTCTTTTATTAATTATTATCATGCAACCTAGGTTTCTCCCTTTTAGGGTTTTGATCGCCTTTATAAGGTTTGATCTCTTTTTAATTATTCCCACTCGCTGAATTATCTGAGGATGCTATTGTATTGAGGGTTTTCTCTCCATTGTTTGCACAATATGTTTCCTCTTTGATCGATTTGTTACTTTTGGCCTCCATAGCTTTTGCTTCTATATTTCTATGACAAGTTTGCATGCAGGTGATTCTTGGGAGCTGTAGGGTTGAGTTTTCATCAACTACAATATTCCTTGCATTAAATACTTAATATTTGCTTGCAAAGATATCAAGGTCATCAAGGTTCTCTCCTCTCCAACCTTTACAGACTGGACACCTTTGAAGGTCTCCATTCAAATTACAAGCTCTTCAATTCTAATTTACCAACCTATATAGCCATCCAAGAGAAATGATGAAGGAAGACCCTAGTCCTCAAACACTACCTTAAACTTTAAACAAATTCAGGAACAATAAATTAACAATTTTTTGTTAGACTTGTTAGAATGATTCAGAATAACTGAGAGGTGGCGGGGGGGGAGGGGGGGGGGGTGAGTCAGTTATCCTAGGTCCAGATGTACCAATTGAACTTTCAAACACTTCAACCAACTCAAATCCACTCGATCTCTATAACATATAATCAATAATATAAACTTGCAGTTTACTATCCTAATGTAATCAACTTGCAGAATATAAAACTCTTAACATTACAACACATCAAATAAAATTCACACAAGTATGACACCAGGATTTAACATGGAAACCCAATATGAGAAAAACACGAGTATTATGCTACCATTTTTTCACTCTTCTACTGAAGTGAGCTCTGTGAAAATCCAACCCGGTTAAAGGTTACAATACACACTGTTAAATGTGACTTGGTTAAAGGATTTAATCACCCTGTTAAAAGTGAGCCTTGTTAGAGGACTTAGACAATTCCATTAGAATGCCACCTTGATTAAAGGATTTAAGATGAATGTTAGGTCAACCTTGTTTAAAAGGATTTTGCAACTGATACAATGGTTAGAAAGTAACAACAAATTATGATCTGAAACATACAACCCACTTTGCAAATACAGATCCAATTATAGCTCAAAATGCTAATTCACTGAATGGCTTCCATTGTCATTTCTATCACTAAGCTCTACTCCAAAATCCTTCAAGCAATCACCACTTTGCAGTCCTGTACTACTTTCTTAAGCCTTTTCTTCCTTCTGATTAGATTTTCTAATAAGTTGAATTAACCTTATACCACACACACATAACCTACAATTAGGTTAATCTTATACCTCTATGATCAGGTAGCTCAATCTATTGCCGCTTAATCATCACCGTAGATCTTAGGGTTTGGTTAGATCCAACGAATCCTTCCAACATTTGGTTTCCATCTATATTGTAGAATACATCCTAAAACTCTTTCTTGAATCCATACATAAAAATGGTTAAACATATATTAAATGGTCATTTACTTCTCTACAACAATCATCCTTATCTTAAATATGCTTCACATATCCCAAGAAAATAAACTATGTCAACTGGGATCTAAAATATCTCCCAAACTGTTAAAATATTGACACTCGATCAATACTATATTCTTCCACTCGGTCATTACTAGATAACTTCATAATTCACTGACACTCGGAAAATACTGATGCTCGATCGACAGTAAATTTGCTCGACATGTACTGGCCCTCAATCAACACTAGCATCACTTGGCACAAACATAAGTTCCTTAATCTTCTGCTTTGTAACTCGGTCAAGACTAATCTTGTAGTCATCCAAACTTTACATAGACTTAAGACAAACAATATATTACCTTGTCAAGTTGTGATCTCATCAAGTACCCATTGTAGTTTCACATAACTCAACCATTTCACTAGGTCTTCTAGTTATCTCTCATTTTCAAACCTTCTTCATCAATCAATTGATATGACACTTTACAAGATAACAACTGTCTTACTAGTTAAGGTTTGACATCAATGGCAATATAATGATGGTTTCAATTGTAGTTTCCAACAATCTCCCTCTTTGACATTGATAACAAACACATGCAAACAAACAACATATGAAAGGTTCCCAAACAATTCAAAAAAATATGTTATGTAAATTTTTTTTTATTAATGTCCTTAGCTTCATTCTGATTCTCTCCAATACAAATATTTCTCCTCTAGGATAGATTTCTTTGAGTAGCTTATCTCCCTCAATGGTATATCTCCCTCTGTGTTTCCTTGCTAATTTCACTAATATTATATCTCCCTCTTTGACAACAATGCCAAAGACATACATCTTCAACATGTAGATATCTCTATGTCAGGTTTCTGAATTCTATGCTCCCTCTGTCATCTTTCTTATGACTGATCAACATATTTTGCTTAACACTTCACAACTTTAGGCAAAAGTGTGATCACCTTTTGCATCAATCTGTCAAATATTCTATGTAATACATTTGATGCAACCACTCCATATGATCTCAGTTAGCCTCAGATAGGGGAATCACCCCTAATTTTCCTCTTAGATACTCATGATCATCCTTAGGTAAAGCCTTAGTAAATATATTTTCCAACTGTTCCTTTGTATTAACATATTAAAGTCTTACTTCTTTGTCTTGTACCAACTCTCTCAAGTAATGAGACTTGATAGCAATATGCTTGGTCTTTGTATGCATAACAAGGTTCTTTGAAATATTAATAGTACTACTGTTATCACAAAAAATAACAACTGGTTATGTGATCTCTTCCTTCATACCTTTCAATAATTTCTTGATCCACACTATGTTTGAACAATTCACTGTTGCTGCGACATTTTCAACTTTTGATGTAGATTGAGAATTACAGTTCCATTTCTTGCTTGTCTAAGAGACTAATCTCTTTCCTAAAAAGAATGCACCACCACTTGTGCTCTTTCTGTCATCAACGTTACCTGCCCAATCCGCATCTGTGTAAACTTTCAGTTCAAACTTCTCATTCTTCTTGTAATATAATTCATAGTCCTCTGTACCTTTCAAATATCTCAGAATCCTTTTTATTGCCATCATGTGACTAACTTTAGGATTTGCAGAAAATATTGAAACAATCCCAACTGCTAATGCAATATCTAGTCTACTGTGGACAACATACTATAGTTTTCCAATCATTGATCTATATAGGGTTTGATTCACTTTAGCTATCTCATTAGTCTTTGATAGTTTTTATCTAGTATCCATAGGAGTACTTATAGGTTTGGATTCCTCCATACAAAATTTTTTCAGTATCTCCTCGATATACTTAGATTGTGTAATGTAGATACCTTTCTTCATCTGATATACTTGGAAACTAACAAAGAATTTGATCTCTCCAAACATAGACATCTCAAATTCAGTTTTGCATCTCTTTTGCAAATAATTGGCTTAAAACATATTGTCCTCCAAATATGATATCATCAATAAATATTTCAGGTAACAATATCCCTTTACCTTTCTCAAATTTTAAGTACATATTACTATTGTCATTTTTTCTTGTAAATCCAATCTTGACTAAGTAATTATGTAATCTCTCATACCATGCTCTTGGGGATTGCTTCAATCCATACAACGCTTTATGTAGCTTGCAAACCATATTATTCTTGCTTGAATCAACAAATCCTTCAACTTGTTCAATGTATACCTCTTCTTCTAGTATTCCATTCAAAAATGGTAATTTGACATCTATTTGATATACTTTGAATCCCTTGTAAGCTGCATAAGCCAACAAAGTTCTAACTCCTTCCAATCTTGCAACTTGGGCAAACGTCTCACCATAATCAATGCCTTCTTCTTGTGCATAACCTTTGCATACAAGTCTAGCCTTATTTCTTATAAATTCTCCATGTTCATTCAACTTATTTCTAAACACCCACTTTGTTCCAATAACATTCTTTTCCTTTGGTCTAGGTACTAATGTCCATGTTTTGTTTTTCTCAATTTGTTCAATCTCTTCATTCATGGCCTGTATCCAATCTTCATTGCCCAAAGCATCTTTCACTGATTTTGGCTCAAATTCACATAATAAGCATGTCTGATTTTTCAATTTGCTTCTTGTCATGACCTCTTAATATTTATCTCCAATAATTTGATCTAGTTTATGATGTCTTCTTACATACTTTGCTAGTGTAGGCTCTGGTCTTCTTTTATTTTGTTGTTCATTCTCAGATTCATCATCAAAATTTATTTCAGGTTCATTTTGTGTCTCTGTTTCTTCCTCGACATTCTCCTCCTGATGTGCGACAACATCTTTCTGTGACTTGACATTTTCTTGCTATTGCTCGACAACATCATTCTGTTGTTCGATAACTTCTTTTTCTGGTTTAGGCACACTGCTGAGCTCTCCTTCGTTCATATAAATGAAAGACATGTAATCTTCAAGTTCTTTCTTGCATTTAGTTGGAACTTTTTCATGCAAAATCCTATATAGCAGTAATGCTTGACTCTTATAAAACCCAAATTTTGATTAAGTCAAGAAGCAAGTCCAATTAATGAGGATTAAATCCTCCTTCACTTTGAGCTTCACAGGCTTAGGCGGGTGTACCTAACTTGATTTAATGTTCTTCAATAAATCATGCAATGGATTAACTTTTCACAATGATCTGCTCCTTCCTTTTACTGCAACATTTGATAATAAATCCTACAAATGTTAACAACCAATTTAATACAGAGGTTCATAAGCCAAACTATGAAATTGATAAGAGCAAATACTAGTGAAATAAGGATTCTCATCCTTCTTCTTTTTGAGTTCCAAACTCAGGCAAGGCTGACCCATTTACTACCCTAAAGATGTACTAGTTTTCAACATGCAGGCTTAATATAACATAAAAATAAAAATGATAACAATTTTTGTATATATATGATGGGAACCAAACAACCTAACACATCATAGCAATGCCTTATCCAATGGGCATATCAAAGATACATCAAATGCAAATCCTGTAAATGATTACTAAATTAGACTATGCCTTACATAATCTATTCATACTTCTTAAAAAGAAGAAATAACTATCAAATCTATTTTAATCTCCTACTCACAGAAACTATCTTAAGGATTTGATTCTCTCCTTGAAAGAAACCACAGTTCGACACTCTGCCTTACAAAGTGATGGACTGAAATATCCTTAATAACCAATCCAAATGAGTATAAAAATTGGAAAAAGAGACAACTATTCATTCAAATCATGCAAATCACATGAAAGTACAAACATATATTGATATTAAAGCATCAAGTGCATACGAAATCAGATCCAAAGAGACAACTGATAAACTTGATCAAAATATGCAGAACTAGCTTTTGTGGCATAAAATTCCCATCTCTACAAAATGATCGTGGAAGTCCAGTTATCCTAGGTCCAGATGTACCAATTGAAATTTCAAACACTTCAACCAACTCAGAACCACTCGGTCTCTATAGCATATAATCATTAATATAAACTTGCATTTTACTGTCCTAATGTAATCAACTTACAGAATATAAAACTCTTAATAGTACAACACATCAAATAACATTCACACAAGTATGACACCAGGATTTAATGTGGAAACCCAATATGGGAAAAACTGCCAGTAATATGCTACCAATTTTTCACTCTTCTACTGAAGTAAGCTCTATGAAAAGCCAACCTGGTTAAAGGTTACAATACACACTGTTAAATGTGACCCGGTTAAAGGATTTAATCACCCTGTTAAAAGTGAGCCTTGTTAGAGGAATTAGACAATTCCATTAGAATTTCACCTTGATTAAAGCATTTAACAATATGACTATTAGGTCAACCTTGTTTAAAAGGATTTTGCAACTAATACAATGGTTAGAAAGTAGCAAAAAATTGTGATCTGAAACATACAACTCACTTTGCAAATACAGATCCAATTATAGCTCAAAATGCTAATTCATTGACTGGCCTCCATTGTCTTTTCTATCACTCAGATCTGCTCCAAAATCCTTCAAGAAATCACCACTTTGCAGTCCTGTACTACTCTCTTCAGCCTTTTCTTCATTCTGATTAGATTTTTCTAATCAGTTGAATTAACCTTATACCACACACACATAACCTACAATTAGGTTAATCTTATACCTCTCTGATCAGGTAGCTCAATCTATTACCCCTCAACCATCACCGTAGATCTTAGGGTTTGGTTAGATCCAACGAATCCTTCCAACATTTGGTTTCCATCAACATTGTAGAATACATCCTAAAACTCTTTCTTGAATCCATACATAAAAATGGTTAAACATATATTAAATGCTCATTTAATTCTCCACAATAATCATCCTTATCTTAAATATGCTTCACATATCCCAAGAAAGTAAACTATGTTAGCTGGGATATAAAATATCTCCCAAACTGTTAAAATACTAACACTCGGTCAATACTATGTTCTTCCACTCAGTCATCACTAGATAACTCGGTAATTCACAGACACTCATAAAATACTGATGCTCGATTGACAGTAAATTTTCTCGGCATGTACCGACGCTCGGTTGACACTAGCATCACTCGACAAAAACATAAGTTCCTTAATCTTCTGCTTTGTAAATCAGTCAAGACTAATCTTGTAGTCATCCAAACTTCATATAGACTTAAGATAGACAATATATTACCTTGTCAAGGTGCGATCTCATCAAGTACCCATTGTAGTTTCACATAACTCAACCATTTCACTAGGTCTTATTTTTATCTATCCTTTTCAAATATTCTTCATCAATCAAATGATATGACACTTTACAAGATAACAACTGTCTTACCAGTTAAGGTTTGACATCAATGGAAATATAACGATGGTTTGAATTGTAGTTTCCAACAATCTCCCTCTTTGACATTGATGAAAAACACATGCAAACAAACAACATATGCAAGGTTCCCAAACAATCCAAAAAAATATGTTCTGTAAACAAATTTTTATTAATGTCCTTAGCTTCATTCTGATTCTCTCCAATACAAATATTTCTCCTCTAGGATAGATTTCTCTCTGTAGCTTATCTCCCTCAATGGTATATCTCCCTCTTTGTTTCCTTGCTAATTTCACTAATATTATATATCCCTCTTTGACAACAATGCCAAAGACATACATCTTCATCATCTAGATATCTCTGTGTCAGGTTTCTGAATTCTATTCTCCCTCTGTCATCTTGCTTATGACTGTTAAACATCTTTTTCTTAACACTTCACAACTTTAGGCAACTCCTAAAGTGTGACCACCTTTTGCATCAATCTATCAGATATTCTGTCATACATTTGATGCAACCACTCCATTTGATCACAGTTAGCCTTAGATAGGGGAAGCACCCCTAATTTGCCTCTTAGATACTCATGAGAATCCTTAGGTAAAGCCTTAGTAAATATATTTTCCAACTATTCCTTTGTATTAACATATTCAAGTCTTACTTCTTTGTCTTGTACAGGCTCTGTCAAGTAATGCTACTTGATAGCAATATGCTTGGTCTTTGTATGTATAAGAATGTTCTTTGAAATATTAATAGCACTAGTGTTATCACAAAAAATAACAACTGGTTCTGTGATCTCTTCCTTCATACCTTTCAACAATTGCTTGTTCCACACTATATTTGAACAATTTACTGTTGCTGTGACATTTTCAGCTTTTGTTGTAGATTGAGAAATACAGTTTTGTTTCTTGCTTGTCCAAGAGACTAATCTCTTTTCTAAAAAGAATGCACCACCACTTGTTCTCTTTCTATCATCAACATTACTTACCCAATCCGCATCTTTGTAAACTTTTAGTTCAATATTGTCATTCTTCTTGTAATATAATCCATTGTCCTCTGTACCTTTCAAATATCTTAGAATTCTTTTTACTACCATCATGTGACTATCTTTAGGATTTTCAAAAAATATTGAAACAATCCCAACTACTAATGCAATATCTAGTCTACTATGGACAACATACTGTAGTTTTCCAATCATTGATCTATATAGGGTTTGATTCACTTCAGCTGTCTCATTAGTCTTTGATAGTTTTTATCTAGTAGCCATAGGAGTACTTACAGGTTTGGATTCCTCCATGCAAAATTTTTTCATTATCTCCTTGATATACTTAGACAAGTGTAATGTAGATGCATTTCTTCATCTGATATACTTGCAAACCAACAAAGAATTTGATCTCTCCAAACATAGACATCTCAAATTCAGTTTGCATCTCTTTTGCAAATAATTGGCTTAAAACATCTTGTCCTCCAAATATGATATCATCAATAAATACTTCAGCTAAAAATATCCCTTTACCTTTCTCAGACTTTAAGTACAGATTACTATTTGTTGGAATTAATGGGAAGTGTGTACTGAGAGGGGAGGGGTGAATCAGTACCTCTAAAACTTTTGTATCCTTTAATCAATTAACCTTTGTGTAATCAATTGTTTATCCAACCATCTTTTCTATATTATCTTGAAATAAGATATATCAATTTATAAACTTAACATACATGTGAACATTCATATAAACATTCATGAAAGTAATTGACACATAACACAAGATATGATATCTGGCGTAGGAGCACACCTAGGCTAACCTCCAAGTTGTTTTCATTTTGGCTTGTACTTGACATTGGCCAAGTCAAGATAGGTTAGTTTGTGTTTAGACCTTAGTAGGTCAATTCAATGTGGGCTAAGTGAGTTAGTCATTAGGACTAAGGTCACAACAATAGCCATTGTTAGTAGTTTTTCAATTTATTAGGCTTAGTTGCTAAATGTGGGATTGGAGTCATGAATGTGTCCTAAACTCTTAAATGTGGACATAGAGATGCTTTGAGACCTTAAATGATCTTGGATCCTCAAAATAGAGAGGTTAGAGGTCCTAAAATGTAGGGAGAAGGCATAATGGAAAAGATGCCAAAAGTTGCTAAATTGTTGTCATGACAACATTTGCAATTATTGCAAATGTTGCATGCAACACGGTTACGTTGGATTCTCCTTGAAACTAGGAGTGGGGAATCGACCAAAAAGGCCTAGAATGAAGGAAGAAGGAATCTAATGGATAAAAAGACTCAAATCATTCAGTTAGTCAGTCATTGTAACAAGTGTGAAGTTGGAATAGAGCTCTGCAATTCTGGTTTTTCTGAGAATCCCAAGCATTTCATTGAAACAGTGCCATTGTATGGATTGAAAGCTTTGAGCTAATGATTTTTTAGTGTTCTTAAGACAGCTTGTAACATTGTTCATTCAGTAAGTTAGTTTTTATGAGGTAGTTAAAGGTCTAGTTCAAATTGTTTTGTGTTTAGGGGACTCACTGGTCCTGTCCTGACCAGTCAGTCAAGTCATGGATCCCCCATGAAATATAACCATGGGAAACACCTAAGGGTAGATGGATATGTTAGGGGAGTCAATAGTGTACATATGTGTAGAGTTAGGAGTTAGGGAAAGTTGATTTTCTATTTTTAGATCCAAGCCCTAGGCGAGCATGCACTGTCCAGTTAGTGATTTGGAGGTGAAACAGTGAGTATTCACATGCAGGGTAGTGAAGTAATGTACGGTCAAAGTACATTTTTAGTTAGGGTTTAGTGTTACCTTAACATCCTGAGATGGTCAAGTTCATACCAATCATGGATACCAAGTTTTAAACAAGTTTTGCATAGTGTTGCAGACTGTCCTAGAAATTAGGCCTATTAGCCCTATTGACCCTAGTTTGTAGGAATCCTATGTACGGAGGACTTATGAAACTAAAAACTACAAAATCCTTTATAAAATGGAAAAGGGTATCTAGTTATGGTCTTAGATTTCCAATTTCTTTGGAAAAGTTTTGAAAGAAATGAGAAAAACACACTAACAAGGGCTACAAGGAAGTAAGCTCAATTAGGCCTCTTGAAGACAAAAACTTGGACTCGATTGAAAAGGGGTATGAGATCCCTCAAGATGGATTAAAATGTGATCAAATACAATGTCTACATGGTGATGGACACCCTTGCAAGTGATTCATGAGTGTTAGAGTGGAAATTGGCACTTAGACACTTCTAAGTGTAAGTAGGAGAAGTGAGGAAGTGAAGTAACTACTAGGGTGTTAGTCTTTCAAAGGTGAAGCACAAAGTGGAGACTATTATGGAAGAGTAGGATTAGGACTTAGTTAATTATTTGAGGCTAATAAGGACCTAGAGGAGATTAGGATCCTTGAAGAAGATAAAGAAGATCTTCTTAGGAGATTGTGCAAGCAAGCCATTTGGAACACTTACATCATATTGGTATCAGAGCTTGATTAAAGACCAGGCTTGTGGTGGATGTTTTAGCCTACTGAATCAGTGGGAGAGAACACACCTAGAAGTTCAAAGAAAGGTAAAACCATGGTGACTAATGCTGAGTTAGCCAAAAAGGTAGAATATCAAGAAGAAGAAAACAAGTTGTTAAGAGAAAGGTTGTCTCAAATGGATCAACTCTTGGGAGAAGTCCAAGACAAAGCTGAGAAGATGAAAGATAAGATAGATTAGAAAGAAGAAGAAGAAGCAAGGGATAACGGAGTGGATCTAGAAGAGGAAGCTCCAACACCCTGACCCTGTCAGTGACCAAGAACCCTTCTTAAAGGCATTGAAGGCTTTAAGTGGTAAAGCTTTGGAGGGTGTGCCACTATTTAGTGGACAAATGGATCCGGATTCAGTTGTGGATTGGATAGATAGCATAGAGAACCATTTTGAATGTGATGGTATCACAAAGGCCCAAAAAGTAAATGTGTCCAAGTCAAGATTGAGAGGTTCAGCTCTCACATGGTGGAAGTTTGTTCAAACTGAAAGAGAGAAAGAAGGAAAGAGTCCTATAGCCACATGGAAGGGCATGGTGACTAAGATGAATAAGACCTATTTTCCTGATGATTATGAAGTGCAACTACATAGGAGGAGACATAATCTCAGACAAAAAGACTTGGATGTCCAAGACTACACCGAAGAGTTCCAAAAGTTGTGCTTAAGGTCACAAGTGGTTGAAGATGAAAGCATCAAGCTAGCTAGGTATTTGAAAGGACTCAAATGGTCTATTCAAGAAGACATGAGTCTTGTGAAATTCAAAACCATTCACCAATGCTATCAAATGGCCTTGAAGATAGAGGAGAAAGGCAAAAGGAAGCAAGAACAAAGTTCTAAAGGAAGAGGTAGAGGAAGAGATAGTAGAGGACCAAGAGGTGGCTATGGTGGAAGGATTTCAAAATTAAGGACACAAGGAGAAGTCAAATACAATGAGCAGCAAGAAGCAAGTTCTAGTAGAGGTGGAAGAGGAAGGAACTCAAGTTTTAGAGGTAGAAGTGGTGGACAAGGAAGAGGCAATTACTTTTCCAATATGAAATGTTACCATTGTAACCAAATGGGACACCTTGCCTATAATTGTAACCAAATGGGACACCTTGCCTATAGGTGTCTAGAGAAGGGTAGTACTTCTCAAGGAGGTAACAAGAGGACTAATATGGTCCAAGAAGACACAAATGCAGCTGATAAACACCTTGAGGTGCCATTAAATCCAGAAGAAGGTGAGAACCTCATGATGAGGAGAACATTGATCAAGGAACCAGTCAAGGAGGAGCCAAGCCAAAGGAGGTCTCTATTCAGAATCAAATGTAAGGTGATGGGAAAAGTATGTAGAGTCATTATAGACTTAGGGTCTACTGACAACATTGTGTCAGAAGAAGAAGTCAGCAAGTTAGGCATGACAAGGATACCTCATACCCATCCTTACAAGGTCACATGGCTCAATAAGGGACATGTCTTAGTCAACGATAAAGCATGGGTAGAGTTCTCTATAGGGAGATATAAGGATAAGGTACTATGTGATGTACTACCCATGGATGCATGTCACTTGCTCCTAGGCAGGCCATGGCAATTTGACCGCTAAGCTACCCATGACGGAGTGAAGAACTCCTATACTTTCAAGAAGGATAACATGACTTTCAAAATCTATTCATTGTTAGAAGATATAGAGGTGAAGACAATAAGTCCTAATGTAATAATGGTGAGTGAGAAAGAGTTCTTGGAAGCCATAGAGGAAGGAGAAGGCGTTGGCTTTGCACTAATGTTGAAGCCCAAGGAAGTGGAAGACAAAATGGTGAAGAGGACAGAGCTGCCACAAGAGATACAATAAATGTTGCAGAAGTATGAAGGCATTATAAGTGATGGACAACCATCAACATTACCCCCTATAAGACCCATAAGCCATAAGATCGACCTTATCCCTAGAGCTACCCTAACCAATAAGGCAACCTACAAGATGACCCCTCAACAGAATGAGGAAATAGCTAGGCAAGTTCAAGAGTTGTTAGAACAAGGTCTTATAAGGAAGAGTATTAGTCCTTGTGCTATACCCACAGTCCTAGCCCCTAAGAAAGGAGGTACTTGGAGATTATGTACTGACTCTAGAGTCATTAATAGGATCACTATTAGATATAGGTTCCCTATCCCCAGGATAGAAGACTTGATGGATTGTCTAGGAGGTGCAAGGTACTTCACAAAGATAGATTTAAAAAGTGGATATCATCAGATAAGGGTGAATGAAGGAGATGAATGGAAGACAACCTTCAAGACTACTG